>JAKWJD010001755.1:0-15000 GCA_027705065.1 Solanum peruvianum | reverse complement strand
ACTTGAGCCCCAAACTTTATTGAGAAGATTTCATGAATTGCATAAATAATAAACATATGACTATATAATTATAGTTTTGTTAATTGCGCTCAATAGTTATAGTTTCATTTGCTATGGAGGTTGTGGTTTTGTATATTAGGCTCTATAATTATTTTTGTTAATTGCTTTCTATAGTTATAGTTTCGTTTGCTATGGAGATTGTAATTTGTATATTTCGCTTGCCCGTTTGAATATTTCGCTTCCAGACACGAACATGGTAAGTATATTCAAATTGAGTTGTGATTTGTATATTTCGTTTGTAAATATACAAATATATAGGGTGAATATACAAAATTATATATTTTACATTAGTAATTTTGTAAGAACTTAGTTTGTATATTTCGTTGTCAGTATACAAACAAGAGTAATTTATTATGAATTCTTCATAAATTGCATACGAATAGTTAGGGTAAACATATACAGATTCTGAATTTATACAATCAAGGACCGATTTATACTGAATTTATATAATTAGAAAACCAAATAGCAAAATTCACGAAATTACAACCACAAATTAAAAATAATCAAAGTTATAGCTATATTACATAATATACTCTAAATATTTACCATTTTGTGTAATTATCCCAACTTTATTTCCTATTTAGGAATTCTTCTTATTTTTATTTTTTTTTCTTGTAGAAGCAAACAATACTTGGCAAAGGTTTCTAATTAAAGAATGGCATGTAACTATGTGTAAGGAATATTTATTTGAAAGGAAACAAAGAAAGTAGTATGTCCATATATAACCTAAAAATAACCTACAAAATCTATATTTAGAAGGAAAAAATATTACAAAATTTGCAAAAAGAGAAATTAAGAAGAAAACAAATATGGAAAATGAAAATAAAGATAATTTTAGTTGTTGTAGCAACTCAAGAATACATGAAGATTTTATGCCAACTTCAGAATTGGTTCATGGAAATGACTATGATACCCTTCTCCTTAATCTTCCAGGTGCATCTCTTCTCATTTTTTTTTTCGTCAAGATAGTTATCAAATAATTCAGTCAAATTTATTTATCGATATGATCAAAATATACATCATAGATACATAATCAATGTGTATGTGTCTGTATATATATCGATATGATCAAAATATATGTAATAGATACATAATCAATGTGTATGTATGTGTGTATATATATATAATTGAAAGAAGTAGTTTTATAAATGGTTACATTTTCTTTATTTACATTTCTATTTTTTTTCTTTCATTGGCTTTCATGTATAATTGCCTCCTCCTTGCTATGAAATTTATGTGTCTCTAATTTCTGTTTTTTAATTATTATTTTTGAAAAAGAAAGGGTAAATATATCTTTCAATTTTACAATTTAAAGATGATATATCACTTTCTTAAAAAGTGGTTTATATATATATATATATATAGATATATATATATATATATATATATATATATATATATATATATATATATATATATATATATATATATATATATATTCTAATCATCTAACAAATACAACATATTTTCCCTTTTCATTAACAAACTAATTTAATTTACTAAATTTTAAAAAAGTGATCTAAAATTAGTTTTGTAGTTCTAAAAATGTCACATCCATGACTTTAATAAATTACCCCACCAATTTTTTAGTTGGATCTAATCTGAATATATAAATAGTTATATCAGCTTTAAGTCACAAAGTTAATAATAGTTTGATTAATCAAAACCTTTATGTTGTATCAGTATTCATATATAATTATTACATTTCTATTTTTCTTCAGTAAAGTTCACACTTTATTTTCGCTTTTACCTTCTGACGTCTTTTTACGCTTTTGCTTTTAAAAAAATCTAACGAACATCGAACATCGAAAATTAAACAGGTTTCAAGAAAGAAGAAGTGAAGATTCAATTATGCAAAAAAACAGGAATTCTAAAGATAAATGGACAAAGGCCAGTAAATAAATTTTTAAGCTTTCAAAAGGACATTCCTGTTTCAAAAAATTGTGACATAAGTGAAATAAATGCAAGGCTAGTAAATGGAATACTTTATGTTAGACATCCAAAACTCATAATTTCATCACAAAAATATGAAAATGAGTTGCCAACCTCAACTAATATTGAACCAAAACAAGATAAAAAGAAAACAAAACTAGATGAACCAAGTGGACAAGACAATGCTGAGAAACCAAACAACACTAGTCCAAAATCCAATGAGCAAACACAAGTTGTTCAACGAAACGAATCGATGAAAGATGATGCCACCACGACGCGTACTTCTAGTGATATATTTGCAAAGTTGAAGGTGTCAAGGCAAGTGATGAGCATAGCTCTGGCTGCATTGGTGGTTCTTGGTATTGGTGGCTATGTAATGAGGGTTCCAAAGAAAGCAAAAGAATGAGAAGAGTATAGTTAGCTATTTGTGTATTTGTGATTACAAAGTTGATAATGCAATGTAATGTAATTCATTTGAATAAAGAATCAGCATTTGAATAAAGCATTAGTATTGTGTGCTAACAAGGTTTATGTCCTTCCATTATGTGGCGGAACCAAAATTTTCATTAAGGAGATTCAAAAATATGATAGAGTAAATAAGTGAAGTCGAGTAAATTCGACATCTACAATATATGACATTGTATATGCAATGTAATTTTCCGTCAAATGAGGGATCAGATGAACCCCCTTCCCCCTACCTAGCGCCTACGCGTTTACCTACATTTCAATTTATTTGTTGATGATTTTATTTTGATATGAAGTTTAAAAAGTAATGAAAACTGTTGACTCTTATGGCCTTAAACAAAAGATACGTAGAATATACCAAAATATCGTCTAATCTTCTAATCTTAAACATGTTATGTGAAATATTGAAATTTAAGAGTTGCCCAAAAGAAAAATAGACTAAAAAGGAAGATAAGACAAATAAATCGTTGTGTACGGTATGAAAGAAAAATATTTTCCAAAAAAGGTTTTTAAATCATCATGTTTGATTGATTTAAGTGTTTTGAAAACTATTTTTCAAATAGACTTATTTTTCTCAAATTTAAGGAAAATGAGTTTCTAGGTAGAGTAAGGAAAACATTTTCATAACTCTCTTTAACTTCACCACCTGATTGGAAACCCGACCTCGACTTGGGGACACAACTCCCTATCCCAACCCTAACCCAGATTGAGGTCGCATCTCGGATTTAGGTCAGGATTTGGAGCCCAAATTGGATTGAGGTCCCAATTCATGTTCAACGCTCGATGTCATGGTCAAATTCAAAGTTCGAGTCTCGAGTCAGATTCTGAGTCGAGAGTAGGATCTTAGGTCGGGGTCAAGATTTCGGTCTCTAATGTGTAGTCATGTCTAAGGTCAAAGTCGAATCCTAATCCTAGGTCTCGGGGCGGGAGTCGGGTCTCGATTTTCAAGGCCAGGACCCAACTCCTGACCTAGACTCGATTTGACACCTGACCGAAACCAACTCGACTTGCGGAACCGGCTACCGACTCTCATCCTTCAATTCGGATCCAACTCATGATTATAGTATATTTTTTTTCGTCTTACAGTATTTTGTGTTCGTTGTCGTAGTGTTTTCTTAAATTATACCTAAATAATCTTGGGACGGTATTTTCTTTTTATTTATCAAACACCAAAAAAATAAGTGATAAAAACCGCTTATTTTTTCATTCTTTAGAAACATTTTTCATGAAAAATATTTTCCTTTCGTACCAAACACGCCCTTGAGCTCAAACTTTGGTCCTACACTTTAGGTTTCCTATTTAGGTCTTCTAAGTGCTATTTAATTATTTTATTGTACAAGAAGAGGTTTATAAACAAAGTAATGAACCATTAATTAGCTAAGGAATATGTATCTAGAAAGAAAACATAGAAAGTTCTCTTGTGAATTTTTGTATATATATACACTACAAACTTAAATCCTTTTCATCAACAAGAACAAAGCCTTGAAGCAAATATCACACATTTTAGCAAAAATAAAGCAAAGGGATAGAAAATGGATTCAACACAAACTCAAGTATATGAAGATTTTGTTCCATCAACAAAATTGGTTCAAGAAGAACATTTGGACACTCTTCACCTTACTCTTCAAGGTCTTTTTCTCTTAAGTCATTAAATAGTTTATATCGTCACGAAGTGAGGATACATACTAAAACTTGTTTGTCATCTTAGAAGTCTGTCAGTCCTTCTATCGATGTCACATACACCCTCTATTAGTATTATGTGACATCCTAGGAAAATCTCATATCGACGTAACACAGAAGAGATATTTAATATATAAGGAAAAAAACATGCATTTAAGACTCTAGTGACGTGTTTTAAAGCCGTGCAACTCTAGTACTCATGTACTATTCATTTCATTGTTTTTGTTAGTTAACCTTAAACATTGAAATTCCCACAGGTTTCAAGAAGGAAGAGCTGAGGGTTGAACTGAACAAAACAGGAACTCTGAAGATCAGTGGACAAAGGCCAGTTGGGAAGTCGAATAAGTGGCGGAGATTTCAGAAGGAGTTTCCTGTTGCAGGAAACTGCGACAGAAGCAAAATCAGCGCGAAGTTAGAGAACGGAATTCTTCATGTTATACAGCCAAAAATGATAACCTCATCAGAGAAAAAGGATAACAAATTGATAGCAACCTTAGCTGAAAACACCCCTGCAGCAAATAGACAGACTACAACTTTACGAGACGAGTTTAGTAAACAGGACAATGCTGGTACTAATACCTGTTCTAAAGAAGAACCAAAGACCAATAGTCCTAAAAACAGTGAGCAAACAGAAGGTAAAAGTAGTTCAACTAGTAGTTCTTACAGTGAATCGACAGATGATGAAACAATCGGAAATGTGAGTTGTTTGGCTGCAAACATGAAGAAGACAAGGAAGGTGATGAAAATGATTCTTGTTGCTCTTTCAGTTCTTGGCATTGGACTCTATGTTGCCAACGTGATGAATTCTGCAAACGGCGTTGAAGAATGAGAAGGCAAAAATCTGTTGGATGTCTCTATGGTTGTGAATATAATAACTAGCAAATATATAAACTGTATGTAATCTATGAATTTGTTATGAATATTAAACCATTATAACTGCTAATTAAGTCGCAATATTGGTTTTTTATCTCATATACAACAACATACTAAGTGTAATTCCACATTGGGGTCTGAGTGTGATGTGTACGTAGTCTTACCCCTACCTTGTAAAGGTCGTAGAGAGGTTGTTTCCAAGTCTGGAGGGTGATGTGAATGCAACGTCACATCTACCCTGTGAAGATAGTAGAGAGGTTGTTTCTGTTCTGATAGACTTTCGGCTCAAGTAAAGCATATCAAAGTCACTAATAGAAGGAAATACAGTGGTGAAGAAGTCATGTAGAAAGTAATGGAGAAAAGAAAAATAACAACAAGAAGTAATACGATAACCAAAGCAATGTAAACAACATGTAATAAATAAAATCGAGCAATAAGATAGTAATAATAATAATACTGATAAAGGAAACTAGACAACGCTCGACTATCTACTAGAGCCCTTCCACCCTCATTCTCGACCCCCATATCCTTCTATTTAGAGTCATGTCCTCGATAAACTATAGGTGTGTATGTCCAGTCTAATCAGCTCTTCCTAATACGAACTTCAGCCTACCTCTACCGCTCTTCAAACCTACCATTCATACTACACTAAATAGGATCTGCTGATGATCATTTTTCATTAGATTTCTAATCGAAAATCATGTGCAACAAGAGGAAAAAAAAAGAGTTATCCACCGGAGAGTTAGTATTTTCAGGTCGTGTGATTTTTGTGTTAGTAACCTCAAAGTTACGTGATTTTTGTGTTGTGTGAAAAGAAAAAGTGATCGTTACGTGACCATATATGAAATTTACCTTGGTATAAGCAGCTTTTCTTGGTAATAACTAAGCGAAAAGAGAGTTCAGCTTACATTCAACTCACAACAAGAACCAATTGACTTTACATATGCAATGCTGATAATTCTTAGTGCTAAAAAGTTCATTTCAAATACATTACATGATGAGCTTTGGGAAAAAAAAGGACAAATTAAACTGGCTCCTACTTTTCTATTGCTCTTTGAGTATTGTTTCGTCTCACCCCGAATCCGGGGTGAGACGTGACACAACACTCGATGCCTTAACTCTGACTGAGCGAACTGATTAAATATAGGGAAAAAAGACAAATATACCCCTGAACTATCGTAAATGGTATGCAGATATCCTCCGTCATACTTTAAAGACATTGGTGCCCCTGCAGTCCAAAAACTAGAGCATATGTACCCTTTATACTAAACGGACATACACGTGTCATAATCTTATCCACCGACCCGACATTGGTTCGATGAATAAGATTGTTTCACGTGTCCCTATTTAGTATTTCGTTAGAGTGAAGGCATATATGCTCTAGCTTTTGGACGGCAGGGGTACCAACATCCCTAAAGTATGACGGAGGGCATCTGCATACCATTTACGATAGTTCAGGGGTATATTTGCCCTTTTTCGCTTGAATATATCTACCCATACTCATGAAAAATGCATGTCAAACCTTATGAAAAAAGGTATATTCATGTGTGCATGTAGCACATTAGAGTATGATTCTTGAAACATGTGTGCAAAGGCGGAGGTAGTGTAGAAGGTACGAATTCGACAAAACCTAGCTAGTAGCTTTTGTCCGAATCTTGTATTATTTGATACGTACAAATTATTAATTTAGAACTCAGTAACTTAAGAGAGGACTCAAGAAACCAACTAACCTCCCATAATATACTATATTTACCTTTTACCATGTCACTTAAACACTACATCGGGATAATAGAACCCTCGTAAACTTTCATATCATATCATATATTATTATAAGCATGAAGCTCTATAGTGTAAAGTTGAATTACTATTTTGCCCTTTTATTAAATTAAAATTTAATTTATTGTTTAATTAAATATAAATATTTTAATTACACAATGATATGTAGTATCATATTCTTCTATTTAATTTTCTTAAGTATTTAAATTATGGAGAAAACTTTTAATCTATCCAATCAATGACTTTCAATAAGTAAAACAAAGGATGAGATTTTCTAAAGTCTTTTTATTACTCCTATTTATTCATGCATCACTTAATTACTGAAGTTGAAAGGTTTTTTCAGCTTTAAATTTTGAAGACACTACTTAACTTACATTAATTACAATGAATATGGTAAATGAAAAGATGATTTTTTGAACTTCATTTCATATGATACTTCAGCCTTTCCAATTAACTTGAATTATTTTCATCTTCCACATATTATTAAAATGTATAGATATTAAGACATGGATAAAGAAAATAACAACACAAATCAAGAGCATTCAAAAGTACAAGAATTCATATTCCAACCCTTTTTTTGAAAATTTTCTTGGTCTTCTCTATTGCATGAAACTATATGATGGCACAATATGGTTCTAATACATTGGAAGTGCTATTTTGACATTTAGATGAACGTATATTAAAAGAGTAAGTCACAATTTAGCTAACATTTTTCCTGTTGCTTTCCGTTTTAGTTTTGTTAATTATATTATTCTTTCTTCTATATTAAATGATTTTTTGTTATATTTAAATAATATATCGGTCTATTAATAGAAAAAAAAAAGTAAGGTGGACTACAATTTGATATATGTTGTTCATAATATTTTTTATATTTCTTGATTTCCTGTCATTGTATGAAATAATTTCATTGTGTATGTTCTTTTTGGCTATATATGATAAAATCCTAATGCATAAATTTTCTTTCTGATATGGTGTCTTCTCTTCAATCTTTTGGTGTTATATTACGCTGTGTGATATTTTTTTGGTTGAAGGGTAAAAAAAATTTAAACAACATAGTATAAAATTGGATTATCATTTTATCCTGTGTTAAATCAAAATATTATAAATATTTATATATAAATAGTAATCATTCTATATGCCACACTAAATATTAAAAAAATTGGTTAAAGTCAAAAAATTGAAAGACAATATTCATAAATAAATTTTAGGCATTTCTACCCTTTTAATGACTAAAATAGTTTCAATTTTTTGAATATTTTTCTTTATACTAAAACATAAATTATTTTATTATGAGACCATTGAGTTAAATCAATATATAAAATCCATAATCAATGCTCACTAAAGATTTGCGATGTTTCATAGATAATAGTTTTGACAAATTACTTGATGCAACTTTAGTTACTACTATTATTTTGAATAATAGTTGCAGTTATTGTATTTTTTCTTTTCATAGTGATAAGAAATAATATATAGTTGCAGTTATTGTATTTTTTCTTTTCATTGTGATAAGGAATAATATATATCTTCATAACTTACACCATCTAATTATCCTATTTTTATTCCATATACATCTTTATTTGTTTCATGAGTAACTAAGGTTATTTTTTTCATTCTATAGTTTAAATAGTGCCGCTTATATCATTATTGTTTTATTTGATTCATACTTTAACTAAATGAAGAAGTCTCTTGAATTATAATTATTTATGGGAGAAGTGTCTACAAAAATTTCAAAAAATATATATAGATTTTGTATTTCTTTTTCCATATACATATTGTTATGACTAGAGCCTTCAAAAGAATGTGTATGTTGTCGCATGTTTTTTTCTTTGTTTATTTTGTATATGTGTTTTCTCTCTATTAAACTTCTTTAATTTGATTTTCCATAAATTTCTGATTGTTTTAATTGTATTTTTATTTAGGCTAAAGTTAATCTTTTGTGACTATAAATAATGTAAATTGGCTAATTACTATCAAAAGTTCTAAATTTACGATTTGTTGATAAATTTTAGACATTAAAATAAGATTTCTCATTTGATGTTATTGTGATTAAACTTCTTTAATTTGATTTTTCATAAATTTATGATTGTTTTAATTGTATTTTTATTTAGGCTAAAGTTAATCTTTTGTGACTATATATAATGCAAATTGGCTAATTACTATCTAAAGTTCTAAATTTAGAGTTTTTTGATAAATTTATACATTAAAATAAGATTTCTCATTTGATTTTTTGTCACAATTTTATAATTTTATTAGTAAGTGTCGCATTTTGTTATTCGTTACATGCATGTACATGTAGAATTCTAATTGTTATAATGAATATAAAAAATAACATGGAATACACGTGCAACGCACGTGTCTGAAACTAGTATTATTATAAACGGGAACAAAAAAGTTGAAAGTTGAAATACCAAAATAACCCTATATAGTTGAGTTACTACAATAATACCATTATATTATTATTATTGATTATTATTATTATTATTATTATTATTATTATTATTAAATAGTAATTTAAGTTCCATAACAGAAAACTTTTTACATACCACTAAAATGTTACCGTAATAATTTGAAGTGCATTTATGAGTATTCCTTTTGCCATTATCATTGAGTTGCATCAAAAAAATTTCTTCTTGCTGAATTTTGATCACTTAAAACAATTACCGTTTTAGATTAAAAAAACTTAAACATTATAGCACATGAAGAGAGAGGTTAGAAGAGCATATGGAGATATTCATACAATATCAATATTTAAAGGGAAAAGGCTCAAATATGCCATCGAACTTTCAAAAAAGGCTCATTTATGCCATCCGTTAAAAGTTTGGCTCATCCATGCCACTACCGTTTAAAAAAAGGCTCATTCATGCCATTTTTTTTTAACGGTGGTTTTACAAAACCACTTTTTACACGTGTCAGATTAAAATTCGTTCACGTCATTTTTATTTATACTAGGGAAAAGGCTCAATATGCCATCGAACTTTCAAAAAAGGCTCATTTATGTCATCCGTTAAAAGTTTGGCTCATCCATGCCACTACCGTTTAAAAAAGGGTCATTCATGCCATTTTTTTTTAACGGTCGTTTTACAAAACCACTTTTTACACGTGTCAGATTAAAATTCGTCCATGTCATTTTTTATTTATAATAAAAAATCAAAAATCTGAAAAATTATTAAATAAAAAACCCACCCAAATAAAGACCCACCCAAATTAAAAAAATTGCTGCCAAGAAAGCGATTTATGTGAATTTCTTTTCTTTTTTCTTTTTAAATCTTGGCAGCTACTTTAGTTAAGAAATTTTAATTAAATTATCGCTGCCAATTTTTTTAAGTAAATCATATTAAATGTTGATGAAGTTTTTTTAAAAAAAATAATTCAACGATTTTTTACAAAAATTGTCACTGATTTTTTATAAAAAAAAATTCCACCAAGTTGCGATCTTTAATTTTAAAAAATCAAGAAAGTAACAGCCAAGAAAAAAAATTCTTAATATACATATGCTGCAATTGCAGTGATTTTAAATAAAAAAACACTTAAAATTATAATGCGATTTTTATTTTATCAAAATAAAAAAAAATCACCAATATTTAATATGACTTTTTTAAAAATAATTGGCGACGATATTTTTATAAAGAAAAAATTTCTAGAAGCAGATTTTTTTATTTAAAAGAAAACTTTTTTTGTAAAAATGCTGATTTTGATTATTTTGGTAAAAAAATCACCTACATTAAATAACTTTTTTTAAAAATAATTTAGCAGCTAAATATATCATCGAACTTTAAAATCTTCATTTATGCCAAATATAATAAAAATAATTTAAAATATAATAATTGGGTGTACATATAGGGTTTTATATTTAATAATTTTTCAGATTTTTGATTTTTTATTATAAATAAAAATGACGTGGACGAGTTTTAATCTGACACGTGTAAAAAGTGGTTTTGTAAAACCGCTGTTAAAAAAGAAATGACATGAATGAGCCTTTTTTTAAACGGTAGTGGCATGAATGAGCCAAACTTTTAACGGATGGCATAAATGAGCCTTTTTTGAAAGTTCGATGGCATATTCGAGCCTTTTCCCTAGTATAAATAAAAATGACGTGGACGAATTTTAATCTGACACGTGTAAAAAGTGGTTTTGTAAAACCACCGTTAAAAAAAATGGCATGAATGAGCCTTTTTTTAAACGGTAGTGGCATTGATGAGCCAAACTTTTAACGGATGGCATAAATGAGCCTTTTTTGAAAGTTCGATGGCATATTTGAGCTTTTTCCCATATTTAAATAAAGAGAATACATGGTTAGATGTTACAATTTATTATTTTTCACTTCTTAATGACTTTAATTGCTAAACTTTTTAGCTTCTAAAATTAAATACATTCATTCATAGCCTTTCATATACACAATTTCTCTCTTTATAATTGATTAGAAAATATTAGTCCATTACACTTTATATTTTCACATCTTATAATTCTTATGTAATCTTTTATTCATTGGTCATTTTTTTTCTTATTGATATATTGCCTTGTTTAATTAACTTCTTTCATTTTGTATGGAAATATAGTGTTAGATATTTGGCAATCTTGACAAATCATATAATTGAAGTAGTAATCTTTTTTTACCAATAAATACAGTGTATCCCACATGATTAAAAGAAAAAGTTTTTATCAATAGAATTCGGAAATTTTTCAGATTTTATTGATCTTGCAACCTTAGTTGACTGTTTTACCAGAAACATCATTTTTACCCTTTAAATATTGTATAATGCATCAATTATTCTAAAATAATTATATCATTTGAAATATTTGGTATTAAATAACATGGGATACACGTGCAACGTACGTGTTCGAGAACTAGTCTTATTAAAAAGAAAGGGTATATTCTCCCTTCTTTTGTATTATAGACTTTCCATATCCCCATTAGAAAATATCAAACTTTTGAGCCTCAAAACTTTGTACCTAAACTTTTAGGTTCCCTATTTAGGAGTTCTTTTTCATGTACAAGAAAACTTGTATAGCTTAAAGAAAAGGTTTGTTAAGGAATATGTATCTTGAAAGAAAACACACACACACAAAAAAAGTTTTCTTGTGAATATTTTTAAGTATATATATATACTTCAAACATTAATCATTTTCATCAACAAGAAAAGATTACATATTAACAAAAAAAAAGAGAAAAAAAGAAAGATACAATATGAATCCAAAGGGAGGAGCTACACCAACTCAAGTATATGAAGATTTTGTGCCATCATCAAAGAAGGTTCATGCAGAAAACTTTGACACAATTCACATTAATCTTCATGGTAATTTTCATTTCACATCACACACGATTATTTTATGTTTTTTTTTAGGGAAAATGGTCTGATATACCCCTCAACTTTGTCATTTGGAGCTGATATACCCCTTGTTATAAAAGTGGCTCATATATGCCCTTACCGTTATACAAATGGCTCACATATACCCCTGACGTTACAAAATGGCTCACATATACCCTTCATTTAACGGAAGTTAAAAAAATAGTTTTAAATTTATATTTATTATTCTAATTTTTTAAAAAAAATTATTTAGAGGTATATATGATTCTTCTATCAAAGTTCAAGGTATATTTTAATTTTTTTCATACATAAATTATTTTTTGACTTCTTTTATTATAATTATTTGAATTTCTTATTCTTATAGTATTTTTTTCTTTCATTCCTTAGTTTAAAGAATAAAAAAATAAACTATTTTTTTGTGTGTATTGTAATTAATTTCATATTCGGAAAAAAAAATTGGTCATCTACAATAAGTTTTACAAGAATATTAGT
Organism: Solanum peruvianum; assembly: GCA_027705065.1. Taxonomy (NCBI): domain Eukaryota; kingdom Viridiplantae; phylum Streptophyta; class Magnoliopsida; order Solanales; family Solanaceae; genus Solanum; species Solanum peruvianum. Next base: position 2,416 of record JAKWJD010001755.1, on the reverse strand, counting down.
GAAACATAAATAAATTTGATTATCAAAATAATAATTATAAATTAGTCATTGAAACAAAAAAATATGTTTGACGAGGATTAAATTTACTCATATGGGATTATATTTTTTTAGAAAAAAAATAATAAAAATTTAGATTAAAATTATTATTTTTTTCATTTCCGTTAGAGGAAAAAGGGTATATGTGAGTCATTTGTTTACAAGTAGAAGTATATATGAGCCACTTTCTTAACAAGGAGTATATCAGCTCTAAATGACAAAGTTGAGAGATATATCAGACCCTTTTCCCTTTTCATGGCCAATACGATTAGTGTCATATATGATTATGGACGTCGAGGCTAACTCATGAAACGAAGATTGTCCAAAACCGTATAAGCAGATTGTAACTTATTCCCTAAATCATATGGCATAACAGTTGCAGACTAATAAACATTGAAATTACTCAGGTTTCAAGAAGGAACAGCTGAAAGTTGTACTTACCAGCACAGGAACTCTGAAGATCAGCGGACAACGGCCAATCGGTCCGAATAAATGGCAGAGGTTTCTGAATGAGTTTCCTGTTGCAGAAAACTGTGACAGAAGCAAAATCAGCGCGAAGTTTGAAAACGGAATTCTTCATGTTAAACAACCAAAACTGATACCAAAAGTGGAAAAGGAGAAGGAATTGTCAGCTACATTGGCTGAGAATGCCCCTGCAGCTAAAAGACAGAAGACTACTTTACGAGACGAATTTGGTAAACAGGACAACGCTGATGCTGATACGCCTGCTAAAGAAGAACCAAAGGAAACTAGTCCTAAAACAAGTGAGCAAACAGAAGAGAAAAAGCTACCATCACATGATAGTAGTTCGAGTAGTTCTTCTCATTCCAGTGAATCCGATAGTGAATCGACTGATGATGATACAGATGATGAAGCATCCGAAAACGTCAGTTGTTTGGTTGCAAACCTGAAGAAGCCAAGTAAAGTGATTCAAATGACTCTTGTTGGTCTGTTGGTTCTTGGAATCAGCCTCTATATCGCCAACGAAAGATCTCATTAGACTTTCATTTCTAAACTGTACTCAAATCAATTTGTTATGAATCATAAAATCATCATTTGAATATATAATAAGTGATAATGAGATGAAATGATCTGCATTTTTCATGTGTGTTCACTAAAGGTCTGAATCATTTGGACTCTTTGTATATAGGCTGCACTCGCCTCCGCTTGCCCGGTCGAGCAGCAACTTAACAGATCTTTTAATAATTGTCATTTTCCATTGAGTTAACTACCACAAACATATCTGAACTAGCAGTTTTTCGCGAGTTTCACACCACAACTATCAGTTGTTCTGATGATGATATAGAAAAAGAAAACAACTGATAGTTCGAGTGTTGAACTTGCAAAATATCGATAGTTGAAGTGTGTTTTTGACCATCAACTCTTTCATTGGAACGTTATACCAGTACGACTGTAGAAAGAATAGATAACATGGTAAAGAACACTTTGTTCATCTAATCCTGCAGAAAACAGCAACTAAACAGGATAAAGACAACATCGAAGGGGCGGGAAAAAGAGAAACGAATAGCATGATAAGTTCTGAATAGCACCATTTAACTTCCACAAACACTTCAATGTTTCAGAAAATAAACCACTTAATACAAGTACTTTAAATAGATAGTAGCTATAGTCATCGTTGATTTAGTTTAGCCTCTTTGTATAAGAGAACGATAAAACGTAACTAGCATGCTTCTACTGTAAATAGCACATAATAATTAGCCACACTTCTCATTGAGGAATTCCAATCTCACAACAGACCACTTATCTTCAGCAATAGGAAGTACAGTAGTACCCGTGGGGAGGACCCCGTCTGGAATGGATTTGTAAACTCTGATCCTGTTGGAAAGGAGGTAACTTTCGGTATCTGCAGTCCTCCTCGCACTAGAATCTGCATTCGAGACAGTAGGAGATTTGGATGGCGTAGTTTTACTAGGCAAATGGAGCAATGATTCCACTGAAGAAGGGGATTTCTCGTTGACACTGAGCTCTTGGACGCCAAGCGTAAGTGAAGATTCATTAACTATATCAGCACCTATGGACTTTGGAGATGTACTTTTAGAGTAAACTATCTCCTCTTCATCTGTCAAAGGCATGAATAATTAGTTGAATCAGAACCAGTAATAATAAGACGATGACATAAGTCGGAACGAGTACAAGGTAAAAACTATGAGACAGACCTCTGAATTTTTCTTGACTAATGGAAATGGACAGTGATTCCATGATAGGTTCAGTTTTGACGATTTCACCTTCCGACTCAGCAGAAACAGTTGAAGGATTACCAGCATATATGGATTTGCCTGAAATTGGAAAAAACATCGAAATACTGTAGAACAGTAAAATTTTCACTAGTCTTTCAAGACAAATAGCTGTTAGACTGAAC
>JAKWJD010001754.1:0-64187 GCA_027705065.1 Solanum peruvianum | reverse complement strand
TCCTCATTAACTATCATGAAGGTCTTACCATCAACCAATATCTAAACCCAACTTGGGGAGTAACATCATCTCAAAAGGATAGCCCATAATATAACAAGGTCAATTGCATCTCTATAACACAATAAAGTTCTCAACTTGAGACAAGGTATATAGGCTAATATCACATTATAATTCATAACCTAAATTCCATGTCAAGAACTAGTATGGTAGGCCTCTAATTAATCTTAATTTAATCATAATAGAACCATAAGATAGTAGTCAAATCAACAACAAACTTAATATAATAATCACAATACAATATAGGTCAAGAACAACTACCTAGGTCAGGGATTGAGGATCTTATTCTTCCATTTAGACCAAACCATCAACAATTACCATAAGCAAGTTAAATTACATTTTGATCTATTCAATATAACATAATAAATCTACATCAACTCGATTCATAACTTCAATTACATAATTGGATGAAAGACATGAAAAAACTCAACTTTTGAAATCCATTTTGATGGAACCCTTTGAGGAAAGGGTCTCAATGGTGAATTAGATATCATACCTTAAGTTTGAAAACAATTTGAAGGTGAATTCATACCCCAAACCCTAATTCTTTCTAGCCTTTAATCGTGAGATAAAGTAGATGAAAAAAAGAAGAGAAGGAAGATAGTTTATTTGTGAGTTGTCTTTAGATTAATGAGGGTTGAGGGTATTTATATTGGGTCTTAATAAACTTAATTAAACTCCCTTAAACCACATTAATCACCTAACCCCCTAACTAACAATATGAATCAAATTTAATAAATTAGAAAACTCGACCCTCACAGACGAGACCCCGATCGATAAGTGGTCTGTGAGTCAACAGACCCTTCCACTCTCGTCCTGCACTCCGTCAATAAGTTCAGAGACAGTGCAAGCGAGGGGCTTCAATGCATTTTCTAGGAGTGGGAATGGGTCATATTTTGTCCCTTCGATGCATACTGCCAGGCACTGCCGAACATTTCAACCATAATACAACTTAAATGCCTATTAGGTACCTTTTCACCACTTTGCGTACACTGCCAGGCACTTCCAAACATTTCAACCATAACACAACTTAAATGTCTATTAGGTACCTTCTTTGCGTACATTTCCAACTCCTAAAAGTTTGTAAATAGGCTAAAACACACTAATATCCCTATGAACCAACTTCAAAAATGTCATGGACGTTCTTGGATGTTTTGGTTACTAACATTCAAAATGACCTATATTCATTTATAATGGACATAAAACAGTTGTTAGACCCCATGACACCTTAGTTAGGCTTTACGACACGTCATGAATTTTCATGGTGTCACATTCCCCCCCCCACCCAGGAACATTCGCGCATAATGACATTAAAATTATTTTAAAGGAAGGAATAGACTCAAGACTAGCAACCCAACCAATCAACATAAACTATGTCATTTCAACAAGGAAAATATCAAAACTCATATTACTACCCGTAAGACTCAAAACACTTCATAATGAGGTATTTCCTTCTCACAACACTTAAGAGCTCATTATACACATCATGAGTCAATTAGAACAAAGTTCAATTTAACAACATGCTACATATTATTTCATAAAGATTCATATTACCAAAATACACAACATAACTCAAAACAAGAAAAAAGCAAAATTTCATGTTTTCAAAAAAAAATATTACAGTAATTTCATTGTAATGTTTTCAAAAATGCATATTTTGCAATACTTCACCCAAAAATCAAGAAACCTCATTTTATAGTCATATTTATATTTTTTTTAAAATGACTAACGTTAATTCTCAAAAAGATGAGGTAACGGGACTTCATGTCGGTCTCGGCCTCCCATTTTGCACCCTAAACTAGGTGATTTTTTCATAACAACTTTACTAAAACCACCTCTTTATTCCTGTACTTCTTGACTTTCCAATTATGTATTTGAACCGAGCTTCCTCATAAGAGAGTTTATCCTTGACACAAAGAACCTAAATAGGAAGAATGGACATGGGATCACCAATACACTTTTTAAACATAGAAACATGGAAAACCAGATGTACCGAAGCCAATCCACTAGGAAGTTTAAATTCATAGGATACCTCACCAACCGTTTGTAAGATTTCAATTGGGAGACATATAAAGAGGACTCAATTTCCCTTTTATTGCCAAACATAATCACCCCTTTCATTGGTGAAATTTTCAAATACACCTTATACTCCAAATCCCTTCTCCAATGATCGGCATAAGACTTTTGTTTTCTATAGGCAATTTGCAACCAATTCCTTATTATATGAACCTTTTTGAATAAGGAAAATACACCTTCTTCCATACAAGGCTTCATAAAAAGCCAAGGAAATGTATTAATGAAATTTTTTACGATAGGCAAACTCCACCAAAGATAAATGTTAATCCCAATTCCCTTTAAAATCAATAATGCACGCCCTAAGCATAATCTTTAAGGGTTCGTACCGTACGCTCTGCTTGGCCATCCTCTTGGGGATGAAAAGCGGTGTTCAACTTCCCCATAATACCCAACCCTTTATGGAACGACCTCAAAAATCTAGTTGTGAATTGTGCGACCCGATTTGATATAATTTTTAATAGAATTCCATTGCGGCACAGAATCTCATCAAGGAAAATTCCTGCATAATCCTGTATCAAATACGTAGAGTTGATGGGAATAAAGTGAGCGTACTTAGTCAATCGATCAAAAACCACCCAAATGGAATCATATGACTTTTGAATTTTGAGGTAAACCTACTATAAAGTCCATATTTATGTCTTACCAATTCCATGTAAGAATTTGGATCTATTGTAGTAAGACACCCCCGGCTTTAGGTGTTCGTCCTTTACTTGTTGGAAATTGAGACACTTAGTGACAACCTCTGCTATGTCCCTTTTTATACCTTCCTACCAGTATATCTCCCTTAGGTCGTGGTACATTTTTTTCCAACCCGGGTGAATTGATTAGCGAGACCCATGGGTTTTTTATTGGATCTGATCCATCAACCCATCTACATCGGGAACGCACAATCGCCCTTGGTACCTTAGCACACAATCACCCCCTATGGAGAATGATTCATTCAACTTGCCGAGAACCGATTCTTTCAACTCCACTAAGGCTGGATCAAGGTGTTGTTTGGACTTCACCTCAACCACTAGACATGACTTAGAGTTATGAGGAACTATAGCACCCCCATCTGGAGAAATTTTCAATCTCACACCCCCAACCTAGCCAATCTATGTACTTCTCCTGCTAGGTCCTTCTTGGCTTCGTCAAGATCGGATACACAACCCATAGTCATATGACTTAGGGCATCTGCAACTACTTTATCCTTGATGGAGTGAAAAAGGACGCTCATATCATAAAGTTTCAAAAACTCTAGCCGCCTTCATTGTCGTAGATTCAACTCCTTTTGTGTAAAAACATATTGAAGACTCTTATGATCGGTAAAGACGTCAACATGAACCCCATACTAGTAATCTCTCAAAATTATCAAAGAAAATACAACGTTGCTAACTCAAGGTCATGAGTGGAACAGTTTCTCTCATTTACCTTAAGTTTACTAGAGGCATAGACTATAACTTTCCCGTGTCACATAAGAACACACCCCAAAACCACTCGAGACGCGTCACAATACATAACAAAACCCTCTGTGCCCTCTGGTAAAGTAACACCGGAGTGCAAGTAAGCCTATGTTTCAACAATTGGAAACTTTTGTCACAAGCCTCTGACCACTCAAACTTCTCACTCTTATGAGTCAAAGTAGTCAAAAGAGATGCAATAGACCCAAACCATCTACAACATATGATAATAACTCCGTAGAACAAATAAACTCCTAATGTCAGTTGGATTCGATGGTCTAGGCTAGTTTTTAAGCGCTTTTGTTTCCCTTGGATTTACTCACTGGAGATGATGTGCCCAAGAAATGTCACCGACCTCAGTAAGAATTAACAATTACTATATTTGACAAACATTGATGTTCCTTAAGGGTTTGCAATACCACCCTTAAATGGCTCGTATGATCACCCATATCTCGAATATACCAAGATATCGTCCATGAAGACAATGAATAATAATATAGGTAATTTTGAAACACTCTATTAATTAGGTCAATAGATGTCGTCGGAGCATTAGTGAGACGGAATGACATGACAAAGAACTCATATTTCCCAAACTTAGTTCGAAAGACCGTTTTAGGTATATCCTCACCTGTCACCTTAAGTTGGTGATACCTAGAGCTCAAGTCAATTTTTGAAAAGTAACTCGCCCCTTAGAGGTGATCAAACAAGTCATCAATCTAAGGGAGAGGGTACTTATTCTTAATAGTGACCTTGTTGAGTTTGCAGTAATCAATACACATTCTCTTTGACCCATCCTTGTTTTTCACTAACTAAATAGGAGCTCTCCAGGGAGAAATACTAGGCCTTATAAAACTCTTAATTACAAAATCTATGAGTTGAGGCTTCAACCCCTTCAACTAGGTTGGAGCCATCCGATACGGAGGGATTGAAATAGGATTTGTTTCTGGTAGCAAATTAATACCAAAATTAATCTCCTGTTCGGGAGGAATACCGGGAAGGTCATTAGTAAAGACCTCCGAAAACTCACTCACCACGTGTACCGACTCTATGGGTGGAATTTCAGATTCTAGATCTTGGAATCATACAATGTGGTATAGAAAACCGTTAGAGATCATTTTGCATGATTTTAGACAAAACAAACAAAAACCTCTAGGAATAAAATTTCCACCTTTCCACTCAACAACGGGTTCATTTGGGAAATTAAACCTCACATCCTTCTTCCTAAAATCAGTTGCGGCAAAAAAAGCATGTAACCAATCCATACCAAAAATGATATCAAAATCAAACATATCTACTTCTACTATATCCACATTAGAAACTCTATTGGGCAATATGGTAGGGCAATTTTTTAACACCCTCTTAGACAATATCGACACACCCACCGAGGTAGACACTAAAAAAGGTTCATGCAAAATATCGTGTAAAATATATAAAATTTTAGCTACTAGAGGTGTAACAAATGATAAAACAGCACCGGGATCAAGTAATTCATACACATTAAGGGAGAAGACTTTCAACATACCAGTCACCACGTCGGGAGAAGTCTCTTGCTCACCCCTAAAGCGAGACCACCGAAGTTGTTCTTCTTTGGAGAGTCACTAGAACCACTTGCTTGAGCTTGACCACTAAACTTGTCTTGACTCTTCATGTTTTGACAATCTCTCATCTTGTGACCACTCTAGCAACAACGAAAGAAATTCCTCATTCCTACCAAGCACTCACCATGATGAACTTTTTTAAACTTGGCACATGTAGGATTCTCCTTTGGTGATTTAGTAAATTTTCCCGTCTTGAATTTAGGGTTAGACACCTTGTCACCCATAGATTTTGGTAAATTGGAAGGGACTTGATTAGAAACCCACTTCTTGAATTTCTAGCCAATAAAGTTTAACACCAATATTTAAAGCATAAACAATTTTATCAATTTAAATTAAATATATTTTGACTTTTTTTATATTTTCATTTAGTTAATTAAAAGATATAAAAATAAACAACATAAATATAATTTAGTAGAAAAGTTTATTTTGATGGTTAAAAAAAACTTATAATAATAATAATAATAATAATAATAATAATATATATATATATATATATATATATATATATATATATATATATATATTATTTCCCTTAAGCTTTTATTTATTTGTTTGTTTAAAGAAATTAATAATTATATAATTCTCATTTTATATATTATATATATATATATATAATATATATATATATAATATATATAATTAAAAGAAATTATTAAAAAATAAAATAAAGAGAACACCACTTATCCACTGCCCATTCCCCACTTCCCCCACGTCCCACACGACACACACTACTACTACTATATATATATATTTTTCCCAACTTGGAACAAAAAAATAAAAAAAAGGAGAGAAAAAAAAAAAAAAAAAAAAAACACAGAGAAAAAAGAGGAAAAACACAGAGAGAAAAAAAAAGAAAGAAAGAGAAAGAGGGGAAAAAATCTGTAAGTAAAAAAAAAAAAGGAGAAGAACAACAAAGAATTTTTTTTCTGAAGAACACACGCACAAAGAAGAACACAACTAAAAATAGTGGAGTTCGAGGTTTCAAGTTCGTGGTTCCTAATTCTTTATTTTCGTGAAATAATTTCCACAAGAGTAATACTAATTTTATTTTGTATTAGTTTTATGTCATGATTATGCGAGAATGAAGGCCAATATATATTAAAGTTGTTAAATTTTGCATGTGGTTAAACCATAATATTTATTGATGTTGTTATATGAAGTATGTTCAAATGTTCATATCAACTTTATGTCTAGATACTTTGTATAGTTATATTTAGTGTGAAATTATTATAACAAACCATGATTATTTTATATTTAATAACCCGTAGTTTATTTTATATTTAAGTAAAATTATTGTCCACAGTCTTTTAATTTTCAATATTTAGTTTGTAATGATAACATGTGTAAGCTATTATGTAGATATGTTAATTTTAGTTAGTGGAATTATCGTCTAATGTTAGTGACGTAAAAAAAATCGAATAAAATGTAAGAAAAAAATATAATAATAATAATTAAAAAAAAAAAAAAAACTTAAACAAAAAACAAAATGTGAGAAAGAAAAACATAATAAAAAAAGGGGAAAAGAGAAAACAGAAAAAAAAATATAATAGAAAAAGAAGTATAAAAATAATAAGAAAAAAATATGCAATTGAAGAGGAAAGATTTTTTTTTTTGAAAGTTTTCTTTGTCCAAACAAAAAATAAGATTGAGTAAAAAATAAAAAACCTTGAAAGTATATAAAAAATAATAATAACAATAAAATAATATTAACAGTAAAAAAGAAAGGAAGAAAAAAAAGAGCATAAAGATTAGAAACGAAAAAAAAAACAAAAAAAGAGAGGAGCAGATCAATAAAGAGACGAAAAAAAAAAGGAAAAACAACATAAAAAAGGTAAAAAAAAAGAACGAAAGGGAGAAAAAAATAAAGAAAAAGAAGGCAACACATACGTAAAAAATATTATTCTCATCTTCTTAGTTTTTTTTAAAAATCACAAACTAAGGTTGAGTTTTGAGGTTCACTTCGCGGTTTCAAGTTCGTGGATTCTTGTTAGGATTATATCATTTCCTTGAATTTGATTTTCGCAAAAGGTATTATTCAATATTCATTTATTACATTATATTCATGATTATGTGGTATTTATTCTGATGTTATGAATTTAATCAAGTTCTAGGTTGGTTCAACATTTTCATTATAATATTGAAATACGGTAAATATGTGCATATTCTTAAAATTAGAATTAATTATGTATAGTATCGTGTTTTAATCTTTATGGCTAGTATCTGGTGAAATCGTTCTTGCTCCTATTTAATCATAGTAATTAATAATATTTTATTTTATTTATTTTTTTTAAAAAAATTATTTTTATATATTTGTTAAATCGAAGCATGAGAAAAATTATTTATTGATTGTATGTTCCATATAATCTGTAAAGTTAATTCCGACAGTACGCCTCATATTTATTTATTTGTTATTTATTCCCCTTATAATTTTTAGTATGCATATTTTATTGTGAATATAAATTTAATTGTTTATAACCTAATATATTTGTTTGTGCCTAAATATACTAGATTAGTAAAATAGTTTATGATAATATTGAATGAGAAAATTTGTGAGATAGAGTTGATTTGCAAATTATTTAATGCTAATGTAATAATCATCTAAAGAAGATTATTGAATATTATATTGAAAAAGTAATTATTGAATTGTTATTATATGCTTACTATTTTTTCATTCAAATAATAAGAAATGAAAAATAAAACAAAAACAAAGTAAACATTACCTACTTACATATATATATTGATGACCAAAAAGAAAAAGATGGAAAAATAAGAAAAGAAAAGAAAAGTAGGGAAGAAGGAATGTTTGAATTAGAAAAAGAATAATAAAAAATAAAAAAATATTATATAATAAAAAGAATGTAAAAAATGTACACGAAAAAGTAAAAAAAAAATTCTTTAAAAATGAAAAGATACAAAAAGTATAGTGTTAAAAAATATATAAAATATTTTATTATTATCATAAAAAGAAACTGTTAAAAAGAGTAAGAAAAGAAAAGAAGAAAATCAATGTAAAAAAAAAACACAAAAGGAAAGTTAAAAAAAAAACGTGAATGATTTGTATAACAAGAAATAAAAGAGAGAATTAAGAAGCAGGCAAATGTTGAAAGCATGAAAAATAAATAAACAATTAATGAAAATGTGTAAAAACTTCACATTTTTATAAAATAGTGCAGTTTTAAATATGTTAATATAAATCAAAGAATGATGGTAAATACAGTGTCTTAATAATATAATATTCAAAAATTAGTTTAAGTCATAAGAGTCCATAAAGTGACCGTGCTAGAACCACAAGACTCGAGGGATGCCTAATACCTTCCCCTCGGTCAATAGAATTTATTACCCGAACTGGTTAGCAGACCAACAAAGAGTCATTTCCTTTTGATTAAGGGATTAAATAAAGGGTGACTGGAACACCGTAACTCAATTCCAGTGGCGACTCCGAAAAAAAACTACAGTAATCCCCTAATTAATAACGTCACTTAAATTGGAAGCGAAAAAAAGATGTGACATCTCTGGCAACTCCGCTGGGAACTAGAATTCAAGCTTGTAAAGATGGACTTCTACATGACTTTATTATGTATTTACGTACTTATCGATTTGTGAATATTGTGTTTAATTGCATAATATGTTATTTGCTTGTTTATTTACCCTTTTGATAATATGTTAATTGTCATATAACTATCTTTCCTCGCGCATCCATCTGAGTCTTCTGAGATACTTTATTCGGAGATGCGATTACGCTCCCGAGCCATGAGATACCAGAGATGCGGCAACACTCCTGAGAAGGATTCTATAGTAACACATGTCTTAGGATGGAAGGACTAACAGTGAGGCCAGAAAGCCCTGCTTGGTAAGTTGTCCCTTCTCGACTCGAGTAGTCCGCTCGTTTTATGGCCAGTCTAGACACCTTCCCTATTAGATTGTTTACCTAGTAAGACAAGCCTCAACAATGATTATCCCTAATAGGATTGGATCTATCTACCTCATGCACAATATTGAATTAATGGGGAGCTCGACACAAGGATCGAGCCTGTCTAGGAGAAGTATACCTACTTGAGACAATCATGTACATTATTTGTGTGTTATTTGTTGCATTATGGGGAAGACTATACAAATGTTGATCGGCTTTAGATGATTGAATTATAATGTAAAATTAATTATAACGAAAATACCAAATTAAAGTTTTGATGTAATCCTTTTATTAAACACAGTTTTTTCTATCAAAATTCATATTTCTTTTACAAATAGAAAAATCTATTATTACCATCAAAGCTTTTCTATATATATATCTAAAAAAAATATTGAAAATTAATCAACAAAAAATAAAATACAATCGAATATATTAATATTTTTTGTTTTGGAAAAATTTTAAGGGCTATTATATATATATATATATATATATTTATTCTCATTCTTCCTTAATAACTATTTTTTTTTAAAAAAAATATATATATATATAAGATTAAAAAAAAATTGCTTTTTTTTATTTGGTGTGTGTGTATGTGTATGATTATTTTTATAAAAAAATAATAAAAAATTTGCTTTTTTTGTGGGTGTATGATTTTTACTTATTCTTATTTAAAAAAAATATATTTTATTATAAAAAATTTTTACTTTTTTTGTGTGTATGATTTTTCCGTTATTCTTTTTAAAAATATATATTTTATTAAGCCTAGTTTGTCACTATCATAATATAGGGAAGTATGAATCCATTGGAAAGGGAGATAAGAGACAAAGAGAGGACCAATCACCTCGATTGATGATATTGGATAAGGCCCCGACACTCTTGAAGACATGGTATGAAAACATGGCAAACCATGGACGAGGAATGGTGTTCAAACGCTTGGGATTTTTACGAAGCCTTTTGTATGTTGAGCCAGGACGGGATTTGATAGAAGCACTAGTGCATTTTTGGGACCCGTTAAGAAATGTATTCCATTTTTCTGGTTGTGAACTCACCCCCACCCTTGAGGAGATAGGGACATTCATTGAAAAGGGTAAACATCTTCACAAAGAAGAACCTATGATACCAAAACATATTAATGGGAGGAGGTTTATAGAATTACTGCATATAAATGAGAATGATATAGGTGGTTGTATCGATAATGGATGGGTTCCGTTAGAATTTTTGTACAAAAGATATGGAAAAAGTGATGGATTCGAAGTGTATGGAAAGAAACTCCGTAATAATGGGTTTCATCTGACTGGGAAGCACACAATTATGATGCCTTCGTGGTGGCGTTTTTGGGGATTATGGTATTTCCAAAAAGGAGGAAAGATTAGCATGAACTTAGCTGCAGTCATTACATCTTTTGAGAAAAAAACCTAATATCACCCTCGTACTAATGATTCTGGCAGACATCTATCGTTCTTTAACTATTTGCATGGATGGACAAGACTACTTTGAGGGATGCATTATGTTATTACAACTATGGATGATTGAACACATTCGTCATCACCCTTATGCAGTGGACTTTAAAGTAGAATGGAATGATTATATTGGAGGCCACAAAGAAAGAATCAAAGATCATAGATTTCCGAAGGGTATTGAATCTTGGAAGCAACACCTCAATAATCTGACTGCTGACAAGATTGTGTGGAATTATCATTGGTTTCCATCGGCCGAGGTGATATACATGTCTACGTTTCGATCGTTTATTGTCCTAATGGGTCTTCGAGGTGTCCAACCTTACATGAAACTTAGAGTCATGCGACAACTGGGGCGACACAAGTTTCTACCACCTAATGAAGATATGCGTGAATTTATGCATGAGTTTCATCCCAAGATACCTTTAAGGCAATCAGAGATATTTAGGATTTGGGGGGGATGCATACTTCTTCAAGTCCCCACGATATGGTGAAGGATCGCACAAGAGGCGAGGTGGACCAAGCATACCTAGACTAGGTTCATGATCAGCCCTTTTCTAAGTTTATGCCAGATGGATCGATAAAAGGACCTATAGATCGAGAAGCAGAAACTGAGGTAAGATTAAGCAAGCTTGCTTCAAAGTCGAAAGAAGCTACTAATCTAATCTGGATATCCTAAGTAATGACTTGAAAAACGCTAAAGAGGAGTTAGCCCAACGTGACGCGATATTTGAAGCTAGAGTTAGAAAACACCGCTCTACCATTCTAACCTTACAAGACTGGGCATTGCCTCAGGCGCTATGGAGCAACAGGAAGAGGAGTATAAGAAAGAAAAGGCCCACTTTTCTGCGCACAGTCTAGGCTCCGAACTCAAGGTAAAGCTTCTATAGAACGGGAAAGAGAAATAGCAAAGCGTTTCAGTGCTTATCAGCAGACTGTGAGATTGAGAGAGGTCAAAGGATAGCCGAGCGAGATGCACTACACCTTCAAATTTAAGAGCTCCAAGAACAAAGGGAAAATTTGATGCATGAAGTCAATACTACTAACCATTGGTTACAGAATTGTTATGACAATATGAATGAAGCCAGAGCCCGAATACTACAACTCAGGGATGAATTCAACAATGTTTATGCTAGATATTTACACCAGAAAGATGAGAGGTTGGGCCAATGATATACCGTGGTTTCACGGTATAATTAATACTTTTTCCTTAAGTTTAGTGTGTCCGAAATCCTTGTTTGTGCTAATTTTGATATATGTTTCTCTTGTTTTGCAAGAAATCTGTCTAAAGCTTAATGCAGAGATTTTGAGCGAAAATTGCAGAAGAGACCACCTACGGAGCTTATGAGGGTCCGTCGTGCTTGTGACTGTCCGTAGGTGGCAGCGTAGAGAAGCTGCTGAAGGAAGATGGGGAAGTCCGACCAAGTGTGGGATTACGAAGCTTGTGACGGTCCGTCATGGATATGACGGTCCGTCCTGCAGGTTCGTCGTGAAGATCAGAGAAGTGATCCCAGGACCCAGATTCCAAGAGTTGAAGTATTTTGAAACGAGACCCTCGACGGACCGTTGTGCCTATGACGGTCGTCACACTTGCCGTCGAGGGGAATGAGAAAGCAGAATAATTGCACCAAGTATGGGACGACGGAGTCCACGACGGTCCGTCATGACCACGACGGTCCGTCGCGTGGTCCGTCGACCCAGCCGCGTTTTGGCAGATTTCCAGTAATTTGAATCCTTGTTTAATTAGGTTTTTATTTTTTATAAATAGTTCGAAAAACCTCGTTTTTGAGGTTAGACTCTGTGAGATTAGAAATCATATTATTAGACTTTATGTATTAGTGTTTTATTTTTAGAGATTCGTACAAGTGATTTTTGGGGTAGATTAATCAAGCAAATTTTCGGACTTTATTCTTTCTCATTGAAGTAAGTACATGAATTCTTGTTTAACATATTTGAATATTGTGTTTATGCTATGAGAACTAAACTCCATAACTAGGGTTGTGGGAACCATAGGCAAATAATGAGATAAACCCTAGCTAAAATAACAATTCTAGAATAGTGTCTTGCATGTATTAATAATTCTTTCGCTTAGAAGTCTTTTTAACGGATGATCAACGTAAGAACTCGCCTTAATGCTACTTGCCGGACAAGGAGGTAGATAATAGGAAAACAATTATTAACATAGATTTAGTGTATACTATCTAATAGGCTAGTATTGATTGGTACGAGGTAATAACTGAGTCAAATATCGAATATGATGCTTAATATGAGGTAAGGATAAGGGTTAGGAAAGCAACACACGTAGCCGGACCAAGGTGCGGAGTGAGATTTTCTAGATGCCGGACCAAGGATTTAGAAATACATAACTTATCACTTTGCATGCAAGATACTAGGAAAGAATTGTTATAGTTAGAATTATCAAGTTATGAACCTGTGGGGAACACGTAAACCTAGTTACTTTGATTAATTGATTAAAACCCAAAATTAAAAGCTGTTAAGTGTCTCTGTCAAGTTCGTTAGTTTTTACTTATTAGGAAATACAAACCCCCCTTTTATGCTTTTACTTTCTAAGGAAGTCATCAACCGAACAATAGTAATAACAAGTTGAAGTTAAGTCTAGACTATTTTCCTCGTAGGAAAGATCCCAACCTCACTAGTTGGGTTATTTACTTGACGCGACCGCTTTACTTCTCATTTGAGAAGTAAGTTTGAGCGTATCTAATTTGGTGCCGCTGCCGGGAAATTAGCTTTTAGATTAACATCAACGTATTACTAAAGTTTAGTTGATATTTTCTGATTTACTTTGTTTTATTGTTTTTTATTTCCTTTCAGAACTATCCTCCTTGTATGCCAAATACAAGAGGAAGAGAACTCTTGTTTCCCTACGATCACGAGCTAGAGCGTACACTGCGCAATATGAATCGAAACTTGGGAATAAATGATGAGGATCCAAACCAGAACATCCCAAATCCAGTGGATGTTCATGGTCAGATGTTACCCGACGCTCCGGGTGAACATCAACAGAGGGGACAAAATCCCGTTCCACGGCCCCAAGCATACTACAGAGGGTATGATAACATCGCAGACTCGGATGGGCCACTTGTCTTGCCCCCTCTACCTACAGGCCACACTTTTGTGGTGACTAGTAGCCTGATGAAATGCTCACTACCAGAGGTTTGTTTTCAGGGCTACCTTCTGAGGATCCACATGCCCATATAGCTAAGGTAAGGGCAGTGTGTAAAAGTTGTGTGGGGGCCTGATTTGGATCTAGATGTAATAGGTCTCAGAGTGTTTCCTCTCTCACTAATGGGAGAGGCTGCTATGTGGTTACTGAGCTCCATACAACTCCATCTTCACTTGGAACCAACTAAGGGATGTCTTCTTAGCACGCTACTATCCGGTCTCCAAGAAATTAAACCACAAAGACAGGGTGAATACTTTGTGGCACTACCAGGAGAGTCAGTTAGTAGTTCTTAGGATAGATTCACCTCATTCTTGAGAAGTGTTCCAAATCACCGTATTGATGATGAGTCACTGAAGGAATACTTCTATCGGGGACAGGATGATAACAATAAAGCACTGTTGGACACTATAGCAGGTGGATCTTATGGAGAATGCCCTTATGCTGAGATCACTGAAGAAATTAGAGAAAATATCCCGTAACAACAAAGCTTGGAGTACTAGGAAGTCCGATACAGGGAGAAACACCTTTGCAGTGCAGTCTACTCACAACCCATCCACAGATGATATTCGCGAAGAAATGGCTCAGATGAGAACTGAGCTTGGGTTGGTACTAAAACATGTCACTGGTGGTGCAGAAAAGATTAATGCAGTCAACTACTTGGCTAAACCACCACCTCCAAACGATGAGTGTTATTATGAGGAGGATTCCTATGCAGTAAATGAACAGATGGGGGGTTTCCGACCAAGTGCCCAAGGCTCCAATCAGGAAAATTGGCGCCAAGGTCAAGGGAACCAAGGTCGGAACTATGGTAACTACAATCGTGAGGGTCATTTGTACGAGATGGAAACTACAATCGCGACAACAACTTCAACAGGGGTAGCTATGGTAACAGAAACGACACTAATGGACCCTATGTTCCTCCTCAAAATCGTGAAGTTACTCCTAGGGATGGCGGAGGTAGTATGTCGTGAGTTGAGGATATGTTGCATAAGATGATGAGGAGGTTCGATGCTAGTGATGAGCACAATAAAGAGTTGAGGAATGATTTAGCGGGTATTGGGAAAAAAGTTGATACACATGCAATATCGATTAAGCAACTTGAGTTACAATTGGCCCAATTATCTGCAACTATGAACACACGGCAACTAGGCACTCTTCCTAGCAACACTGTCCAAAATCCGAAAAATGATGGACATTGTATGGCAATTACTACTCGCGGTGGCAAGCAAACCATTGACCCACCTAGGCCATCTAATGAGAATGAGGTGACAAAAGATACTGATAAAGTGGTAAATGATGATGCTAATTTAGAGGATAACAGTGCAGAAGATGCTGAAGTGCCTAAAAAGGTAACTCCTATTCCTAGGACACCCCCCCCATTTCCTCAAAGATTAGTTAAAAAGACTGAGGATGGCAAATATCGGCGTTTTATAACAATGTTGAAGCAACTTTCTATAATGTCCCTTTGGTAGAAGCTTTAGAACAAATGCCCGGTTACGCAAAGTTTATGAAAGATTTGGTCACAAAGAAAAGATCGGTTACTTTTGAGGATGATGATAGAATGCAGCATTGTAGTGCTATTGCTACAAGATCTCTGGTCCAAAAGAAAGAAGATCCGGGTGCGTTCACTATTCCTTGTACAATCGGGCTATTATATTTTGCGAAAGCATTATGTGATCAGGGGGCAAGCATTAATCTCATGCCCCTCTCGATTTACAAGAAGTTGGGTTTGGGTGACCCAAAGCCCACTGCGATGCGGCTACTGATGGCTGATCGAATAGTAAAACGGCCCATAGGGATGGATACTTCATGATGTGCTAGTAAAAGTGGAGTCATTCATCTTTCCGGCCGATTTTGTTATTCTTGATTGTGAGGTTGATTTTGAAGTGCCCATTATCTTGGGAGGCCATTCCTAGCTACGGGAAGAACCTTAGTAGACATGGAAAAGGGGCAGATGAAATTTCGGTTGAACAGTGAGGAAGTGACCTTTAATATTTGTAGGTCCATGAGGCAGAGTGGTGAGCTCCAATCGGCATCTGCTATATCCTACAATATGGGTGAGACATTTGAGACACAAATAGAAGAACGTCTAGGTGTCGAAGCATTAGCGGCAGTGATAATGAACTTTGATAGCGATTGCATTAAAGAGTATGAGTTATTAGTCGCGGCTATTGACCGAGGTTATGTTCGGTTTAAACCGAAGAAATTTGAGCTTGATATGAAGAATCGCGAGTCCCCACCCGCTAAAGCATCTATAGAGGAAGCTCCAAAAGTTGAATTAAAAGCTCTCCCACCTCATCTTAGGTATGAATTCTTAGGAAATGGTGACACTTTGCCGGTAATCATTGCATCAAGACCTGGATGAACAACAGGTTCAGAGTTGTGTGAATGTACTAAAAAGGTTCAAAAGAGCTATTGGGTGGACCATTGCGGACATTATTGGGATCCTTCCTGGTATTTGTTCTCATAAAATCCAACTCATGCCTGATCATAAGCCGAGTATTGAGCACCAAAGACTCTTGAGTCCTCCTATGCAAGAGGTTGTGAAGAAGGAAATTATCAATTGGTTGGATGCTGGAGTAATCTATCCAATCGCCGATAGTAGTTGGGTATGCCCGGTTCAGTGTGTACCTAAGAAAGGGGGAATGACTGTGGTCCCCAACGAAAAGAATGAACTTGTTCCAATGAGACCGTTACTGGATGGAGGGTGTGTATGGATTACCGTAAACTGAACTCATGGACTGAAAAAGACCATTTTCCTATGCCCTTCATGGATCAGATGTTTGATAGACTTGCCGAAAAAGGTGGTATTGTTTTCTTGATGGGTATTCGGGGTATAATCAGATTTCTATTGCACTAGAAAATCAAGAGAAAACCACTTTCACTTGTCCATATGGGACCTTTGCATTCAGAAGAATGCCGTTTGGGTTGTGCAATGCACCCGCAACCTTTCAGAGATGTATGATGTCAATATTTTCTGACATGGTGGAGGATACTATAGAGTTTTTATGGATATGTTTCTCTGTGGGGGTGATTCATTCGAACGGTGTTTGACCAATTTATCTGAGGTTCTTAAGAGATGTGAAGACTGCAATTTGGTACTAACTGGGAAAAGTGTCATTTCATGGTGAAAGAGGGTATTGTGTTGGGTCATCGCATTTCAGAAAAAGGGCATAGAGGTTGATCGAGCTAAAGTTTAGGTAATAGAGAGACTTCCCCCACCGATCTCTGTGAAAGTGTGAGAAGCTTTCTTGGGCATGCAGGTTTTTACCGGAGATTCATCAAAGACTTTTAAAAGATTGCACACCCATTGTGCAAATTGCTGGAGAAAAGAATGTAAATTTTGTTTGATGAATCCTGTCTTAAAGCATTCGGTGAGCTAAAAGAAAAGTTAGTGTCTGCGCCTATCATTATTTCTCCGGATTGGAACAGTCCATTTGAGGTAATGTGCGATGCTAGTGGGGTGGCTGTGGTGTAGTATTGGGACAGAAAAGAAACAAAATCCTTCACCCAATTTACTATGCTAGTAAAGCCCTAAATAAGCTCAAAAGAACTACACAGTGACTGAGCAAGAACTCCACGCAATAGTCTTCGCTTTTGAGAAATTTTCGCTCCTATTTGCTAGGTACTAGAGTTATAGTGCATACTGACCATTCGACATTGAGATATTTGATGGTGAAAAAGGATGCGAAACCAAGGCTGATTCGTTGGGTATTACTGCTGCAAGAATTTGACTTTGAAGTGTTGGATAGAAAAGGGACTGAACAATCAAGTTGCTGATCATTTTTCTCGTCTAGAGGATGAAGCTATGAGAGCGTTAGGGGATAAGACTGACATTGATGATACTTTCCCCCGATGAACATGTATTGGCTGCTTCACAAGACTTGATTCCATGGTTCGCAGATTTTGCGAACTATCTGGCTAGTGATATTGTTCCATCAGACCTGTCCTTTCATCAAAGGAAAAAGTTCATGTACGATGTGAAGATGTTCTTTTGGGATGAACCATACTTGTATAGGAGTTGTGCCGACGGGCTTATTCGGCGTTGTGTGCCAGAATGTGAAATGTTTAGTGTGTTGGAGGCATGCCATTCTTCACCTGTTGGCGGACATCACAGTGGTATCCGAACCACTCACAAGATATTGCAATGTGGTTACTATTGGCCAACTTCATCAAGATGCTCATGGGTTTGCTCAAGCATGTGACAAATGTCAACGAGATGGTGGTATTTCAAGAAAGCAAGAGCTCCCTCTAAACCCCATTCTTGTGATTGAGTTATTTGATGTTTGGGGGCATTGACTTTATGGGCCCTTTGGTGAGTTCTCATGGGATGAAGTACATTCTAGTAGCAGTTGATTATGTATCTAAATGGGTCGAAGCCATAGCCCTCGCAAACAATGAAGGGAAGAGTGTCACTGGATTCTTGAAAAAGAATATATTCTCCCATTTTGGCACCCCAAGGGCCATTATTAGTGATGGGGGCTCCCACTTCTGCAACAATTGTTCAAGGGTTTATTGGAGAAATACAGTGTTCTCCATAATGTTGCCACTCCTCCTTACCACCCTCAAACTAGTGGGCAAGTTGAGGTATCGAATCGGGAGATCAAACAGATATTGTCCAAACAGTGAATGCTAGTAGAACAGATTTGTCAAGGAGGCTTGATGATGCTCTTTGGACCTACCGGACAGCTTATAAGACTCCCATAGGTATGTCTCCATACCAACTTGTATATGGGAAAGCTTGTCATCTTCCGGTTGAGTTAGAGCATAAAGCCATGTGGGCTATGAAGAAGTTAAAAATGGATTGGACCGAAGCTGCAGAGCAACGGTTAAATGGGTTGAATGAACTTGATGAATTTTGCTTGAAAGCCTATGAAAGCTCAGCCCTATATAAAGAAAAGATGAAGAAGTATCATGACAACAAAATTGAAAAACGAGAGTTTATGGTCGGGGATTTAGTGCTTCTATTCAATTCAAGATTGCGCTTGTTTCCAGGCAAACTCAAGTCCAAATGGACTGATCCTTACACGGTTACCCAACTATTCCCTCACGGAGCAGTTGAATTGGAAACTAAGGAGGGTGTGCAGTTCAAGGTGAATGGACCCGCATAAAAATCTATCTCGGGCATGCTGAATCGGCGAATGAAGTGATCGAGGCATCCCATCTTGATGAAGTCTGAGTAATCAAGTGGCCCCAGTCGTGCCGCGAAATTAAATCAGGCGCTTGTAGGGAGCCAACTCAATACTTATCGTCTTTTTAATAATGGTAGCATTTTCTATTAATGGGTTTTAAATTTGCAGGCACATCACCAGGTAATTCTGCAGAAAACTACTCTGCAGTAGCCACTGACGGATACAACGAGGGACCATTGCGCATGCAACGGACCTTCGTATGCATTCGTCACACCAGGCACGTATTTCTGTCATTTTGAATATTAGGGCACACATGACGGAACCTACGACGAGACGTCGCAAGTGCGACGGACCGTCGTCGGGAACCGTCGCGTGATTAATGAATTCTACCCGACCCGACCCGACTGGACCCTTTTCAAAATCTGACCGTTTATACTCCCCCCTCCATATTCCACCCATTACTTCCTTATTCCCATCATCTCCTCTCTCTTTTCAACTTCCACACTTCCCCCACAGTGATCATTGCCCCAAAAACCTCCTAAGCCTTATCATTATCATCTACTTGTCGGTGCTGCTGCTGTCGGTGTCTACCTTCCCAGAATCATTCTCCGTTTGTTTTCTTCTCCATTTCTAAGGTACGTGTCTCTACATTTATACTTATTTATCTTGCACTTTGGTTTTGTAGTTAGTATTAGCTTCGTTCTTAGTCGTATACTGTTTCCTTTATCTGCTTATGTCTAAACCTAGGTTCAAAATGTTCGTATGTGCCATTTGATAACCCTAGGCATAGGTGATTTTGCTTTGGTAGTTTCTTAGGTCGTTGGATAGACACATATAGGTTCACAACACTACACGACCATGTGGGTTCATCGGGGATGCGTAGGGTACCCCCAGTTCTAACACTGCTACTCAGAACGAGACCCCGATGACGCCCGTCGCACACACGACGGACCGTCGTAGGGTCCGTTGCACAAGCCCTAGCACCCTAGCCCAACGACGCCTATGACAGACCGTTGTCTTCACGACGGTCCATCCTGCACGACCGTCATGGTTGTCAGAGACCCTGTTTCTAAGGATCTCTCAAAATTTTCTAAGTGTCCTATGACGGACTCTTACGACGGACCGTCATACCCACGACGGTCCGTCCTGCACGACTGTCATGGTTGTCAGAGACCCTGTTTCTAAGGGTCTCTCAAAATTTTCCAAGTGTCCTACGACGGACTCTTACGACGGACCGTCATACCCACGACGGTCCGTCCTGCACGACCGTCATGATGGTCAGAGACCCCTCTGATAAGGGTCTCCCAAAATTTTCTAAGTGTCCTATGACGGACTCTTATGAAAGACCGTCACACCCACGACGGTCCGTCCTGCACGACCGTCATGATGGTCAAAGACCCCTCTGATAAGGGTCTTCCAACATTTTCTAAGTGTCCTATAACGGACTCTTACGATGGACCGTCGTACCAACGACGGTCCGTCCTGCTTGACCGTCATGATGGTAAGAGACCCCTCTTTCAGGGTTCTTTCTATATACATTGACCAAGTACAAACACGACGGACCTCATGACGGTCTGTCGTATCCACGACGAGCCGTCATCTAGCCCGTCATGTGATACAGTTTCACTATCACTAACAACACTATTTGAAATGTTTTATGTTGTATGGGCTTGCTTGTCTTGTTTGACATTACTCGTACTAATAGTGATACTTTGCAGGTACTATCTACTATGGCACCCAAGCAAGACCGAGCCTACGCACACGGGTGATTCAAGTCTGTTGCCCCGTCTGCACGCTTGATCATCGGGTCTGATGATGAGCGGGACCCTGAATATGTGTCCCCAGGCACTTCCGCACCTTCCCCGGCTGCACGTGCCCCTAGAGCCACACCCAAGACAGTGGCGTCCGGCGTGTCACTGACTCCCAGTCTGATGAGGAGCGCACACTGACCGGCACACCCTCTGGGTCAGCCACAAACGAGGAAGGAGCGTCTGGCTCCTTAGGAGTATCCTGTCCGAGGGAAGCTTCAGGCTCTGCTGAGGTTCCCGCACCCGCCACTGCTGCAGCGTCCGCCTAGTCTGATGAGGCTGACAGTCAGACTCCACATCCGCGCACACAGTCCAGGTCCCCACCCCAGCCTCTGACCAGCCAAACCGGTGGTGCGTCGAAGTCCAGTTTCAAGTTTACTACCGACGCGCTAAATCCTTACTCATAAAGGGGTAATGACTCGGACACTCACCTTTGAGCGGCGGGTACTTACAGGGAGTCTCCCATCGATGCCGGAGATCCACAGCATATTCACCAGGCATCGCTTAGAGTGGACTCGTCCGTTGGGACGATACAGCGAGGAAGTGGTCCGAGAGTTCTACGCATCCTACGTAGCGACTCTCCGATCAAAGATCGATAAGCGGTGCTCCCGCTAAACAGGCCCCACTGGAGCAGGTTTGAGTCCGGGGTGTGCAGGTCGACATTTCCCTGCCAGCTATCTGCGGGTTCGTATACGACGAGAGTGCAGATGCTAGCCGTCCTACCGCGAGAGACCGTGTTCCTTCACTTCCGAGTAGTTTGACTACCGCTGGCAGATAGGTACAGGATGGCCAGTTCGTGCGCTAGAGGCACTGAGAGAGACCACCAAGAGGTGGATGGCCCTGCATCTATCAGTCGAAGAGAGGGTGCAGATTGGGTCACTGAGCCGAAGGGGGCCATCAGAAGGCCAACTTCACGTTCGTATCGAAGTTCTTTGTGGTTGCTCGTCCGTCACTGTCTTTCCCCCCCAGCTGCTGATAACATCGTCACTTGGGATCGAGCAGTGTTGATAGAGGCGATGATAGCCAGATTCGAGGTCGACTTCGCATGGCTTCTCCAGGAAGTCATGCATGAGAGGGCATCAAGGTCACCACTACCTACCCCTTCCCGCTATGATTTTGCCCTTGGTAGGACCGCAGTGTGCCCATATGGCACATAGATCAGTTTTAAGACCCCGCAGGGCACCGTTGACGTCGGCCTTATCAGAGACGAGGCCATGAGTTGGCCCCACGTCGAGGGCCCCGTCCAGAGCTGCCACCACTTACTAATGATCTTGCGGAAACGGTGGCCCAGGCCCGCACCGCTACACAGGCGTCCACTGACACTACCCCGGTCGAGTCTATTTCGGGTAGTAGCCCAGCCCCGAGCTCTACTCTCATACAGCCTCTCTACCGTTACCGGCCCCGCTTGCTAGGGTCCAAAAAAAAAGGCACAAATGGCCACCCGTGGCATCATATCCAGCCGTGGATGCAGAAGTCTATTACTGAGTCTGAAGCGCGTATGGAGAGGAAGATCAGCGGAAGATTGATGAGTTCACCAGCGCCTCGATGCATTTGAGTTGAGAGTGTTAGCCCGCGCAGCCCCTCCGGTAGATGTGTTGACTCTTCAGGCTGCAGTCGACAGTCTTCGTGCAGACATTGACACGATCCTAGAGGTGAGAGTGCCGGAGCGTTCGAGCCTGTTGAGGACACTGTATTGGCGGCCTGTTTGCTACATCAGATATTCCCCCACCTTCCCCTCGAGAGAGTGCCAAGAGGTGTAGGGGTCGATCAGAGGATGAGGCACGACTAAGGAAGAAGGAGCGTTGAGAGATGGAGGCCGCGAGGAGAGCCTCACTTGCTGAGGCGGAGGCACCCCAGATCAGAGCATCGCAGATAGCGGCTGGGGCGTCTAGCTCCCGCACTGTAGAGACAGCAGGAGGCACTATTGATGGTGCGGTTGTTGCTGAGGACATCACTGAGGTGTCCAGATGGCAGAGGATGTGGGTTCTGGGAAACCAGACCCACCAACTTGTTAATCGACGGCGCTATGCGCCACAGGTTTGCTTCACCTACCCCTCTAATCTTAGATTCTTTTATGCATTGGGGACAATTGCTGCTTTTTGTTGGGTGTGGGGTAAATGGAAAGTGAGTGTTAGGGTGAAGTCTGAGTAGCCCAACTCACTATCCTCTTGGGGTTTTCTTGCCTTTGTTCTTTTTCCCCAAACCTGATTACTTTTTCTTTGAAACCGGCACGTTATATCTTTTGTACATAGTTTAACTCTGAAAATGATGGCTAAAATGATATCCCGATAAAACTGAAAAAAGTTGCATGACTAGGCGTAGTAACTGATAATTGTGTGGCTCTAAACATGAAATAGAGTTACACCATTGCATTACCCTAAATCTTCAAGTCAAAACTAGGTGTCTGATAATCTGGTATAGTGATGAGATGTCAAGTGAGTGTGAGGAAAGTTGATAGTCCACTATTGTACTGAGCTAGAACTTGCCTGTTAGTCCTGCTAAAAGTAAGCTGTAACAAACATTAGGAAAGGATCATAGGCCCTTATTCATATAGCCCATTCTAGCCTAAATACAAGAAACCAAATGAAATTTATCCTTCTTGATCCAAATAATTTGAGCTTAAAAAAAAGTCCTTTCGTTTTCACCCCAACTGATCTTTTCTGGAACAATATGTTGGCCCTGGTCCCTCCTTGGACATGTTGCACCTCAGCTTATGCCAAAATCATAAGTTGAGGGTGGCTAATATATAAACAACCTTCGTTAGGCCCGACCCGACTTTGGTATTGTGTACCTTGACTCATGGCAAAGCCATGAGTTGAGGGTGGCTGTTTTGAGGAATGCTCTGGAAAGTGGGGTGAAAGAACAAAAGAGAGAGAAAGAACAAAAGTAAAGTGACTCAAGAACTCGTTGAAAGAAAAAAAAAAAAGAAATATTCAAGAATTACAAACAAGAAAAAGAAAGAGTCACTTACACAAATGAAGAAAGAAGGGAAACAGCAAGGTGAAATAATAGGAGAAACTGGGCGAGATAAAGTGATAGAAAGTGGAAGTTTTAGCCGATATGTCAAGGAGGGCAAAAAGTCACTAAAGTATACCTAAATATACCCTACCACCTGACTCTGGGCCTACGTTACAAGCTAAAAAAGTCCTATCGTGATCCTAAGAGTTGTATAGCGAACTTAAGGCAGTGAAAATAAGGGCAAGCTTATGGCAATAGGTTGAATGAGTGTGACTTTTTTCTGAGAGCGAGTGTTGAAATGTAATCCTTATCTCAAACTGAAATCATTGTGGTGAAAAATGAGGATTTATTCTAAAGTGAGGACACTAGTTGCAATACCGGAATTGTTAGCACCTCGGTGAGAAATTGAAGAGGATAGGTGTTAGTGCATGGTGAGTCTGTGTCATGTTCGAATCCCAAAAAATTCAAGCCTAATAGTGATAGCATGCATAGATTTGATAAGATTAATCGGGATTGATAGCCAAATGATTGCAAAGGATAAAACATGAATACTATTGTACAAAGATTGTGTAGTGAGTCATAGCGTCGCTTGAGGACAAACAACGAATTTAAGTTGAGTGGTTGATATACCGTGGTTTCACGGTATATTAATACTTTTTCCTTAAGTTTTGTGTGTCCGAAAGCCTTGTTTGTACTAATTTTCATATAAGTTTCTCTTTGTTTTGCAGGAAATTGTCTCTAAAGCTGAATGCGGAGATTTTGAGCGAAATTGCAGAAGAGACCACTATGGAGCTTATGATGGTCCGTCGTGCTTGTGACGGTCCGTAGGTGGCAGCGTAGAGAAGCTGCTGAAGCAAGATGGGAAGTCTGACCAAGTGTGGGATTACGAAGCTTGTGACGGTCCGTCATGGATATGACGGTCCGTCCTGCAGGTTCGTCGTGAAGATCAGAGAAGTGATCCCAGTACCCAGATTCCAAGAGTTGAAGTATTTTGAAACGAGACCCTCGACGGACGTTGTGCCTATGACGGTCCGTCACACTTGCCGTCGAGGGGAATGAAGAAAGCAGCAGAAGAATTGCACCAAGTAAGGGACGACGGAGTCCATGACGGTCCGTCATGACCACGATGGTCCGTCGCGTGGTCCGTCGATCCAGCCGCGTTTTGGTAGATTTCCAGTAATTAGAATCCTTGTTTAATTAGGTTTTTATTTTTTATAAATAGTTCGAAAAACCTCGTTTTTGAGGTTAGACTCTGTGAGATTAGAAATCATATTATTAGACTTTATGTATTAGTGTTTGATTTTTAGAGATTCGTATAACTGATTTTTGGGGATTAATCAAGCAAATTTTCGGACTTTATTCTTTCTCATTGAAGTAAGTACATGAATTCTTGTTTAACATATTTGAATATTGTGTTTATGGCTATGAGGAACTAAACTCCATAACTAGGGTTGTGGGAACCATAGGAAAATAATGAGATAAACCCTAGCTAAAATAACAATTCTAGAATAGTGTCTTGCATGTATTAATAATTCTTTCGCTTAGAAGTCTTTTTAACGGATGATCAACGTTAGAACTCGCCTTAATGCTACTTGCCCGACCAAGGAGGTAGATAATAGAAAAAATTATTAACATAGATTTAATGTATACTATCTAATAGGCTAGTATGATTGGTACGAGGTAAACTGAGTCAAATATCGAATATGATGCTTAATATGAGGTAAGGATAAGGGTTAGGAAAGCAACACACGTAGCCGGACCAAGGTGCGGAGTGAGATTTTCTAGATGCCGGACCAAGGATTTAGAAATACATAACTTATCACTTGCATGCAAGATACTAGGAAAGAATTGTTATAGTTAGATTATCAAGTTATGAACCTGTGGGGAACACGTAAACCCTAGTTAGTTTGATTAATTGATTAAAACCCAAATTAAAAGCTGTTAAGTGTCTCTGTCAATTTCTTTAGTTATTTTTACTTACTTATACGAAATACAAACCCCCCTTTTATGCTTTTTTCTTTCTAAGGAAGTCATCACCCGAACAATAGTAATAACAAGTTGAAGTTAAGTCTAGACTATTTTCCTCGTGGGAACGATCCCAACCTCACTAGTTGGGTTATTTACTTGACGCGACCACTTTACTTCTCATTTGAGAAGTAAGTTTGAGCGTATCAGCCAACAGGCCCGTGCTTTGGCTCCATATCTACCGAAAGTGTTGGCGAAGATTTATAAGGGTCTTGGAGATGATTGAGATTCGAGGATTCCATTTCTTTTAGAGTCTATTTTCTTATAACTGATTATTTCATTTTATTACTATTTTTAGTTTTTTTTCTGTTTCTTTCGTTTTGCTATTTTATTTCATCTAGAGTCTATCTATGTCCTAAGTACTTCTGTTTTTTTTTGTTTGTTTATTGTTTTATTCAAATCATTGTTTAAAATATTTGAAAATGAATGAAAAAGATTTGCTTTCGGTCACCTTATGTGCATATGTCATAAAAAAATTAATTAATCTTTCTCGAACTACACAAGATCTGATTCATGGGCCAAACAAGATACGTAGGCACCCCAGGGGGTTCGATCCAAATTATTATTATTATTATTATTATTATTGTTATTACTATTATTTTCTTTTATTTTTTTTCTTTCCTCTTTCTCTTAAAAATGATAATCATAATGATAATAAATAAATAAACAAATAAGTAAATAAATAAATAATAATAATAAAATATTAAAAAACTAATGAAGAGAAGAATGCCTAGGTAATCCGGGATGAAACATGAGGTCCTCCATATTAGAAGTATGTATGTGGATACAATGTGCATAATTTCTTAACACTAATCGATTTATTACTCTATTCAAAGAGAGAGATAGAGAGAGAAAGAGAGAGAGACATACTAGCTTAAAGGTAGTTGGTTTGTGGTTAAACTGGCATCACATCCTTACAACACAAGATCAAAAGAGAAACAAAAAATGGCCCCCAAAGACGGAAATGAATCGGACAATGATGAGGAGATCCAGAACCAGATGTCTTCACAAGAAACAGGGACAACAGAAGAGATAAGGGTGTTAAGACAACAAATGGAAGAGATGTACGAGGCTTGGATGAGTGAACAACCTCCACCGTCTTCAATCAGAGACTATTTTAATAAATATGTCTCACCCTATCCAGGTGTCGCTAAGCGATCCGATATATCCCCCTGGATTCAGCCCCTATGCTAACACATTCAATGTCACTGTAACTTCTATAATGCGCCTTACGAATAAGCCTGTGATAAGTAATCCACTCTTTGTGTCAACTGCCCCGACTAACAGCATCCCACAGCCAACAATGGTACCTAAATCCAACAGCGATCCTCTGCCCAAAGTTCGGCGTGATCAGAGTTACACTCTTGAAGAAGCCATTAAAGTTCCAAGCTCTCATCCCCACATTCATCAATATAGTTCCCCTGTCGAATTTGAGAAGATGGTCAAGAATGAGGAACATGAAGAAATGACTAAGAAAATGAAGAATTTGGAACAGAGTATAAGAGATATGCAAGGACAAGGAGGCCACAAAGGCATCTCGTTCAGTGCAGTGACTTGTGTATGTTCCCTCATGTCCATTTGCATGCTGGTTTTAAAACTCAAAAGTTTGAAAAATACGATGGTCACGGAGGCCCCATAGCTCATCTAAGGAGATATTGCAACCAATTGAGGGGTGCAAAGGGCAAAGAAGAGTTACTTATGGCCTAGTTTGGGGAAAGTTTAATAGGGATTGCATCTGAATGGTTCATAGATCAGGATATCACCTACTGACACACATGGGATGATTTGGCTTGATGTTTTGTACAGCAATTCCAATATAATATTGACATTGTTCCAGATCGCTCCTGTTAGCCAACATGAGAAAAAAGACTACGGAAATTTTTCGTGAATATGCTATCAGATGGAGGGAACAAGCTGCTAGGGTCAAACCACCGATGAAGGAGTCAGAGAACATTGACGTTTTTTCTCCAGGCGCAAGAACATGATTTCATTTTCACTATCTGCTTTCTGCCGTAGGGAAGACATTCGCTGAAGTTTATTAAGGTAGGGGAAATGGTGGAAATGGCATCAAGTCTGGAAAGATTGTAAGTCAAGCTGCCTTAAAAGCCACAACACCAGTGCTTCAAAATGGTTCTGGAAATATTGGGAGGAAGAAGAGAAGGGAGGATGTGGCCACTATTGTATCAGCGCCTAGGACTCATGTTCAAGGTAATTCCCCACAACACTATTTTCCTTCCCAAGCTCCACAATATTCGGTCCCATACACTCCATATCATGTTTTTTAATGCACAACCAATTGCACCCCCTTCTTATCCACAATGGTGTGCACCAACTCCAGAAAATCATCCACCACCCCCCACAAGTTCATCAAAATACTGCTAGAATTCCTTCCCGTCCTAGACCACAATACATAAGGGGACATGGCGTTAAAGATGAGTTCACTCCTATTGGGGAGTCGTATGCTAGCTTGTTCCAAAAATTAAGGACGTTGAATGTTTTGAGTCCTATTGAGAGAAAGATGTCGAATCCTCTCCCGAGAAATTTGTATTATTCTCAACATTGTGATATTGTTCTAATGCCCATGGGCACAACATAGAGAGATGTTTTTATTTGAAAAGGGCCATTCAGGATTTGATCGATTCTAACAGAATTATAGTTGAAAGTCTGAGTGGACCCAACATCAATCAAAATCCATTGCCGAGGCATACTGAAACAAACATGCTAGAAATAATGAAGGGTCATGAGAGTTTGCATATCCGTATAAGCCAATCCTTAGGGTTGGAACTGGCATTGAGAAGTCAACAAATGCTGTTGATTTAATAAAAATGATGCCTTTAGGGGCGGAAAGTGTGTTAGAAAGTTGAGTCCATCAAACACACCCATCAAAACTGTGTGAAAGGAGCCCTTGAGATGTTTGGGCAAGCCGAGAAAGGAAATTTCGTTTGTTCCAAAAGGGCCAATCAAGCCTATCTTGATCGTGCGAGGGGCCCATATTCCTCTTGTGATTATCAGGCAAGTATTATCCCAGCTCCCAATGACTAACCCCTAAGCTGTTCTTGGAATTATGAGCCTACTGTCGTGACATACAAGGGAAAAGAAATTGATGAAGATATAGATGAAGTAGGAGGATAACCCGTTCAAGAAGATTTAATCCCGATGAATTAAGGAAAACTAAAAAATGACCAAATACAAATAAAGTGTCCGGTCATGAAGGAGAGGCAGAGGATCCCTAAGGAAGATGAAACTATCAGACTACTCCGTGGTGGAACAATTAAGAAAAACTCCAGCCAAATGTATTTGTTGTCTTTGCTAATACATTCTGATGAATGTAATGAAAATTGTGAATGAAGCCATTTTCTAGTAAAGTTACAGTGAGTCAGTTAGAGAAAATTGCTGAGAGAATATTTGAGGTAAACCGCATCACCTTTTAGATGATGAACTACCCAAAGAAGGTACAGGACATAACCAAGGCCTACATATCACTGTAAAGTGTGAGTTTTCACTATGTCAATCGAGTCCTAATTGATGGAGGATCTGGAGCAAATATTGTCTCCTATCAAATATACAGAAATTTAATGTTAGTGCTGTGAAAGGGTCCGACCCAACAATGTATGTGTTAGAGCTTTTGATGGATCAAAAACAGATGCTATTGGTGAGATAGAGCTCGTACTAACCATAGGGCCTATGGATTTTGCTGTGAATTTTCAAGTGTGGATATCAATGCGTCCAACAATCTATTGTTGGGGAGGCCATGGGTGCATATGGATGGAGCAGTCCCCTCAACGTTGCATCAAATGATTAGTTTGAATACGACCGACAAGAGGTAATTGTCCATGGTGAGGGGATTTGTCAATCTACAAAGACTCTTCCTCCCTTTTATCAAGGTGGATAATGAGAATGAGGCACTAGTTTATCAAGAATCTGAGGTAGTGGTTATTCCGCATGTCCCTGAGGGCAGTGTCATTCAAAACAAAATATGTCCATCGTATCTGTAATGGTGGTGAATGAATGCTGAAACATGGGTTTCAGCCGGCAAAGCTTAGGAAGCTGCTTGCAAGGGAGAGCTTATCCTGTGAGTCTACGAAAGAGCATCGGTACTTTGGTTTAGGTTACCAACTTAGTGTCGAGGACAAAATGAAGGCAAAAAAGCGAAGAGAGATGTATGGCAACTTACCAAGCTATACAAACAATCTACAAACCTTTCATCAAAGTCCGCACAACAGAATCTTATCAATCATCTTTTCCAGAGCCAGTGATGAAAGTTAGCGAAGATATGATCAACTATTTTCAAGATTTATTTGTCGAGGTTGATATGGTGGAACTCAGAGAAGGCACTAGCGACAGAGATGTGCAATTCATTAGTTCTGATGTCAAGCTAAACAATTGGGAGGCCACCCCTCTCCCTATTAAAGACGAGTCTTGGTAGTCTGTCTTGTTCTTTCTTTGTCGTCCGATTCATTCAAGGATTGTAATTTGGATTTTATCTTGTCGTTTTATTTCAAACATTCTATTTCCCTTTTCAAAAGGTGTAATTGCACTTTATTTCAGTCTAATGTATTTGTTCGTGTTCTTATAGAGTTCTTTCTATGCCGATTCTAGTGATATGACATGCATGCAGAATTTTTCGCCACATCTTAATATCAATCTAATCTTCGACTTAATATTGAAATAATGAGTCAAGAAATCGAAATCGACAAATGATGAAGACAGAGTATTTGAAGAAGTAAGGAAGGAAGGAATTTCAAGATCGCTACTCCATATTCACTGGTATAACGGGACTGAGGCAGTTATACCTGCAGAGATTGAGATCCCATCTTTACGAATCGTTGTGGAGGATGAAATTGATGATGATGAGTGGATCAAAACTCGGTTAGAGCAATTAAGTTTGATTGATGAGAAGCGTCTGACATCAATAAGTCATGGTCAATTATATCCGAAAAGAATGGCACGGGCATATAAAAAAAAGGTTCGCCCTAGACATTTTAAAAAGGGTCAATTAGTGTTGAGATGCATTTTGCCACATCATGCCGAAACCAAAGGAAAATTTTCTCCAAATTGGAGAGTACCGTTCGTTGTTAAAAGGGTATTACCCAATGGTGCTCTTTACTTAGCAGATATAGAAGACAAAGTGACAGAAACGGTCGTCAATGCTGATGCTGTGAAAAGATATTACATATGATTGAGTTTCGACATTAGAAACCCTTATGTTTGGGATCGACATTTCAAGGGTTGATTCAATGGGATCTCTTGGTTATGATGTTTCCTTGACTTTTCCAAAAAAAAAAATAACAAACAAACAAAACAGAACAAATTGCCTGAACTACGTTTGACCTGATTCTTGTTTCGGCAAGATACGTAGGCAGCCCTAATATTGGGTTCGGTTAAAGCAAATACAAATCCAAAAATTCATATTGTAGTATACTGGGGCAAAAATCGTTGTTTATTCATTCGGTCTCTCATCTCAAAGCTCAAAATCAATCCCATCATCTAAAAAAAAGGCTTTTCATCAACCCTTGATATGTCGAGAGTAAGTCGGTTAAGGATAGGTAAAAATCCTGAATGGGCGCCATAGACAAATGTGAGGTAAAAGAAATAAAAGTGAGAGAGCCTTATTGGTGAAAACCCTAAGCGGGGCACAGTAAGGCGAAAATGAGCTGAAAATCAAAGAGTCTTATTGTGAAATTATGACATGCAACCATAAGGCAGACGTGGGCTGGAGCAATTAACATGATTGAGTTTTAGCGGCAAAGACCTTCGTGAATATCACAAAGTCTATAAGGGTTCATATTATTTATGGCTTCATTAAGTGTTGGGATTCCACATCAAGATTGAATGATCAATAATGGTTGATGAATAGATTGGATAGCAAGGTCTGGAAATCAATTCAAATTGCATGGCATGATCAGTAGACTCGGCTCCCACACTCAGATAAGTTTGTCTTTCATCTTTTTACAAAAAATAAAAGAGTCTTCATTGAATCTTTCTTTTATCCTCATATAGTTCACAATTTTCTTATACTTTTTTCGTCCACTTTTTTGGTATGTATTTGAGTCTAGTCTTTGTCTAAAAAAAACTATGAAGGAATTTCAAGACTCGTACCAAGTCTCTACTCGGTACTAGGCAAAGCATCGGCTACTGATAAATCTGTCTTCAGTGTTGAATTCGAGAGAATTCTATGATCCTATGAAGGCTAAACAATGAGTGTTGTGAGATAAGAAATTGGATTATTAGCTCCCAAAGTAAGCATATTCGGATGAATGTACTATCAATCAATAAGAAGTATTGACCGTTGGAAACAACCAAAGCGTCATAAGTGTTCGAGACACCCTTGTTGAATGATGGAATCACAAACCAACCACCACCTTATAAAACTCACGAATTCTCTTTGTTGAAGCAGGGACACAGGTTGTTTCAAGATTGAGGATTCGAGGAACCTAGATGTTCAACCTAGTCTGCAGCGAGCGAAATGGAAACCGTACCATAAAGACTGTGGAATATTATATGAATGTGGCTAATATATATCAAAATGCAATTACTTGAATGTTGGAATATTTATTTTATTTATTACTATTATTATTATTTCTCTTTGAAATGAACTTCCAAATAATGAAGATAGGATTCACAATGTTTCGTGGTATTATTAGTTTGTTGAAAACTTACTAGCAGGACCCTCCTGGATAATGGGAATGGCAGGACCCTCATGGATAATGGGACTAACAGGACCCTCCTGGATAATCGGAATAGCAGGACCCTCCTGGATAATGGGATTAGCAGGACCCTCTTGGATATTGGACTAACAGGACCCTCCTGGATAATAGGATTAGCAGGACCCTCCTGGATAATGGGATTAGCAGGACCCTCGTGGATAATGGGACTAACAGTTGCCTCCTAGATAATACGATTAGCAGGACCCTCCGGATAATAGGAATAGCAGGACCCTCCTGGATAATGGGACTAACAGGACCCTCCTGGATAATGGGATTAGTAGGACCCTCCTAGATAATGGGATTAGCAGGACCCTCCTGGATAAAGGGATTAGCAGGACCCTCCTGGATAATGGGATTAGCAGGACCCTCCTAGATAATGGGATTAACAGGACCCTACTGGATAATGGGACTAGCATGACCCTCTTGGATAATGGGATTAGCAGTACCCTCCTAGATAATGGGACTAGCAGGACCCTCCTGCATAATGGGATTAGCAGGACCCTCCTGGATAATGGGACTAGCAGGACCCTCCTGGATAATGGGATTAACAAGCAGGACCCCCCTGGATAATGGGATTAGCAGGACCCCCCTGAATAATGGGATTAGCAGGACCCTCCTGGATAATGGGACTAGAAGGACCATCCTGGATAATGGGATTAGTAGGACCCTCCTGGATAATGGGACTAGCAGGACTCTCCTTGATAATGGGATTAGCAGGACCCTCCTGGATAATGGGATTAGCCGGACCCTCCTGAATAATGGGACTAACAGGACCCTCCTGAATAATGGGACTAGCAGGTCCCTCCTGAATATGGGATTAGATTACTTTCTCATAGGATTAAAACTTCCTAGTCTAGATTTTTAGTTTTTTTTCTCCTGAAATAAACACTTCCTAGCTGAAGTTTTGTTATTATTTATATTTGCTAATAACTCACAAAATTTTGTCCCAGTTAAAACTGGGGAAATTTTTTTTTTTTTTTTTTGATGTGGTGGTTCTCAGGTTTTGTCAAGCGAGACCGGGATTGGAAATTCAAGAACAAAGTTTCAAAAATTTTAGAATAATCAATTCCATGATGGTTGAAATTAGCTACTTCAATGCATGTAGCAGCCTGATTTCCACACATCTTTTACTAGTCAACTTTTCATCAAGAGAACACGCATTCATTCAAGAGCATTTTTCAAATTGTCATTTTGAAGAATGTCAAAAGTTCTGTCTAAGTGGCAATTTCAGCCTCCATTCCAATTTTAAGTTAAGATATTCACTCAAATATCAAGGTGATATGTTAAAGTCAAAATTCAAGTGAAGATTCAAGAAAAGCTGCATGGATGGAAGTTTGTACATTTGTTTTTCTTTTGACTAATAGTTTTCAATTTTTATGTAAGGATAAGAGCTGCGATCTGGAGCCTCGATGGAACCTCACTTAACTTCCAACTCATCACTATCTCCTCGAACTACAAGTGGCCCGATTCCTTATCACCGGGATATGTAGGATGTCCAACAAGGACTCGGTTGCACAAATTTTGGTCTTTCAAATAAGAGTTCAGTCAAAACTTGTCACTTTGTCTACTTATTTGTCTGAAAATCCTTCATATTTCCAGTCAAAGAGGGGCAAACTGTAGACAAGTAATTTCTGACCGAATTTAAGTTTAACACCAATATTTAAAAGCATAAATAATTTTATCAATTTAAAATAAATATATTTTGATTTTTTATTATTATTTTCATTAAGTTTATTTAAAAAGATATAAAAATAAACAACATAAATATAATTTTTATTAGAAAAGTTTATTTTGATTGTAAATAATAATAATAATAATAATAATAAAAAAATAATAATAATAATAATAATAATATATATATATTATATATATATATATATATATATTATATATATTATATATAAATTTAAAAAAATTATTAAAAAAAATAAAAATAAGAGAACACCATTTATCCACTCCCCATTCCCCACTCCCCCCACGTCCCACACGACCACACACTACTAATACTATATATTTTTTCCCCAACTTAGAAAAAACAAAAAGAGAAGGGAAAAAAAAAGAGAAGAAAAAAAAAGAAAAAAAACACAAGAGAAAAAAGAGAAAAACACACGAGAGAAAAAACAAGAGAACGAAAGAGAAAGAGGGAAAAAAATATCAAAGTAAAAAAAAAGGAGAAGAAACACACAAGGAATTTTTTTCCGAAGAAACAGACGCCACAAAAAAAAAAAACTAAAAATAGTGGAGTTCGAGGTTTCAAGTTCGTGGTTCCTAAATTTTTTCTTTTCGTGAAATAATTTCCCACAAGAGGTAATACTAATTTTATTTTGTATTAGTTTTATGTCTTGATAATGTGAGAATGAAGTGCAATATAGATTAAAGTTGTTAATTTTTGCATATGTTTAAACCATTAAATTTATTGATGTTGTTAGATGAAGTATGTTCAAATGTTCATATCAACTTTATGTTTAAATCCTTTGTATAGTTATATTTTGTGTGAATTATTATAACAAACCATGATTTATTTATATTTAAATAACCCATAGTTTATTTTTATTTTTAAGTAAATTATTGTCCAAGTCATTTAATTTTTAATATTTAGTTTGTAATGATAACATGTGTAAGATTATGTAAATATGTTTATTTTAGTTGTGAATTTTCGTTTAATGTTAGTGACGTAAAAAAAATCGAATAAAAATGGAAGGAAAAAAATATAATAATAATATAATAAAAAGAAAAAAAAAGAAAAATTTAAAAAAACAAAATGTGAGAAAGAACATAATAAAAAAAGGAGAAAAGATAAAACAGAAAAAATAATAATACAACAAGAAGTTTAAAAAATAATAAGAAAAAAATATGCAATTGAACAGGAAATATTTTTTTTTTTTTTAAAGTTTCTTTGTCCAAACAAAAAATAAAAATAAGGTTGAATAAAAAATAAAAAACCTTGAAAGTATAAAAATAATAACAACAATAAAATAATATAATAATAGTGAAAAAGGAGGGAAAAAAAAAAAGAGCAGAAAGATTAGAAAGAAAAAAAAAAGAGAGGAGCAGATCAAAAAAGAGACCGAAAAAAAAAGAAAAAACAACATCAGAAAGGTAAAAAAAAAAGAACGAAAGGGATGAAAAAATCAAGAAAAAGAAGGCAACACATACATTAAAAATATCATTATCATCTTCTTACTTTTTTTTGAAAATCACAAACAAAGGTTGAGTTTTGAGGTTCACTTTCGCGGTTTTCAATTTGTGATTCTTGTTAGGATTATATCATTTCCTTGAATTTGATTTTCGCAAAAGGTATTATTCAATATTCATTTATAATATTATATTCATGATTTTGTGGGTATTTATTTCTCATGTTATGAATTTAATCAAGTTCTAGATTTGTTCACCTTTTCATCTATATTGAAATAAGGTAAATATGTGCATATGTTACAATTAGAAAAATTATGTATAGTATCGTGTTTTAATCTTACGGCTAGTATCTGGTGAAATCGTTCTTGCTCCTATTTAATCATAGTATTAATAATATTTTATTTTTTTTAAAAAAAGAAACTTATTTTATATATTTGTTAAATCGAAGCATGACAAAAATTATTTAAATGATTGTATGTTCCATATAATCTCTAAAGTTAATTCCGACAACATGCCTCATATTTATTAATTTGTTAGTTTATTTCTCCTTATAATTTTTAATATGCATACTTTATTGTGAATATAAATTTAATTGTTTAAAACCTAATCTCTTTGTTTGTGCCTAAATATACTAGATTAGTAAAATAGTTTATGATAATATTAATGAGAAAATTTGTGAGATAGAGTTGATTTGCAATATTTTTAATGCTAATGCTAATAATCATCTAAAGAAGATTATTGAATATTATATTGAAAAAATAATTATTGAATTGTTATAATATGCTTACTATTTTTTCTTTCAATTAAGAAATGAAAAATAAAACAAAACAATGTAAACATTAGCTACCTACATATATATATTGATGACAAAAAGAAAAAGATGGAAAAGAAGAAAAGAAGAAAAGTAGGGAAGAAGGAATGTTCGAAATTAGAAAAGAATAGTAAAAATAAAAAAATTATATATAAAAGAATGTAAAAAATGTACACTAAAAAGTAAAAAAAAATAAATACTTTAAAAATGAAAAGATACAAAAGTATAGTGTTAAAAATAAATAAAATATTTATTATTATCATTAAAAAAAAATATCAAAAAGAGTAAGAAAAGAAAAAGAAGAAAATCAATGTAAAAAAAAAACACAAAAGAAAAGTTAAAAAAAAACGTGAAAGATTAGTATAAAAAGAAATAAAAGAGAGAAATTAAGAAGCAGACAATGTTGAAAGCATGAAAAATGAATAAACAATTAATGAAAATGTGTAAAACTTCACATGTTTATAAATAAGTGCAGTTTTAAATATGTTAATATAAATAAAAGAATAAGGGTAAATACAGTTGTCTTAGTAATATAATATTCAAAAATTAGTGTAAGTCATAAGAGTCCATAAAGTGACCGCGCTAGAACCACGGGACTCGAGGGATGCCTAATACCTTCCCCTCGGTCAATAGAATTCCTTACCCGAACTGGTTAGCGGACCAGACAAAGAGTCATTTCCTTTTGATTAAGGGATTAAATAAAAGGTGACTTGGAACACCGTAGCTCAATTCCAAGTGGCGACTCCGGAAAAAAAAACTACAATAATCCCCTAATTAATAACGTCACTTAAATTGGAAAAACCCTTACGCCGCCGCGCGAAAAAGGGGTGTGACATATATAATCATAATCAAAATTATATATAAATGGAAACAATTTAAGAAATATATTACGAATTTGATTGGAAACCTATAATTGGGGGACTTTGAAATCTAATTAAGAGAGGACCTCTTGGGGAAAGATACCAACAATGATAATATTCCATATCTTAATCAATTCCTTTATAATTTATGGATAAATATAGATCATGGAGCCCTAGTTGAACCTTGTGCTTCTTCTTTAGTGGTGTCCTGAGACATAATTTATGAAGAGGGTGAGTTTGAGTGTTTTTAGTTATGAGAGTTAGAAGTCTTATTTCTTTACTAAACATACATAAATATACATAATAAAACTAATTATGCCCTTCCCCAACCCTTAAAAAAATAATTATAAAATTACCAAACAACCCCTACCTAGACGATCCAAGACAATTCACCCAACTTGAATCCACGAGTCCCCGTTGCAGGGCGTGGTCCAAACCACGTACCATACTGGTCACGCGTAATATTTATTTGTGAGGGCGACTTATGCTTTTTTTGAGGATACTAAGACTCAAGCAATGGAACCAATACACGGGGCGTGGATCAATTGACGGTTCATCGAAGATCTTTGCAGGTCAATCTATTTTTTTGTCAGGTTTTGTGGACCTTCCCTTGGGTCCTCTTCATGGACCCTTGGGGGTTTTTAGGGTTGTCTTACCTGAACGTTCAAACCTAGAAAAGTTTTTGCAAGTATTGGCATCATTTTTAACAACTCTAACCCTTATATGACACTACAAAGCCTCTCTACATG
Organism: Solanum peruvianum; assembly: GCA_027705065.1. Lineage (NCBI taxonomy): Eukaryota > Viridiplantae > Streptophyta > Magnoliopsida > Solanales > Solanaceae > Solanum > Solanum peruvianum. Next base: position 26,278 of record JAKWJD010001754.1, on the reverse strand, counting down.
ACCTTAGACCACACTAGTTCGAGTCTCTAGTTTCCAAACGTCATGGTTATTTCTTGACATTTATGTATTTACACCTCCTCACTAAGTTATTTACATTATATTAGGACCTAAAACATCATTAATATCCTTTTTAGTTACGAGAAATCATATGAGGCTCTATATTAGGTCATTAAATTTTCAGGGTATGACATTATTTCCCCCTTGGGAACATCCGTCCCCAAATGTCGACCAAACCACACACTAAGTTAGAAAGTCTAAACCAAAAACCCAAGAAGCATAAATATCAAATGTACAATAAATTTTAAATGCACACCTCACAATAAGAACTTATTCAAGAGGATAAAAACATCAACTCCAAATAAATGAATGTCAATACAATATAAGGGAGTAGGAACTACATCTACAAACTAAATATGCATTCAATAAATCATGTATCATGTTCATATGAGGAATTTACTTCTCCAATCAATGACAATTTGAAGACCACAATATGGATTCAACATGTCACTTCAAAACACAATTTAGCATATTCATCAATTCACCTCGTAAGTCAAATAGGCAATTATCATTTAATCAAGCAATTCAATACGAGGGACATATAAATAATGAGGAACTAAAGTTATATGTTACATATTTTCTAACATGGGATCACACCATATGAAGAAAATCAATGCAAAACTCATACAATACACGTAACATTTGAATGCCTTCCGAAAGTGAGAAACAACTTGGGTACCCCTAACCGAAATAAAGGATAAAGAAACCCCATGAATCCTAACTATCTCCTTAATATATAACTTAGAATTATCTTCTGTCAAATATGAAGCCTTAATGGGAATAAAATGGGTTGATATGGTCGTTGTATTTAGAATGACACAAATAGAGTCATGTTGCCTTTAGGTGCAGGAAAACCGACAACAAAGCCAATATTAACATCCTCCCCCTTAATAGAGGAAATATCTACATCTTGATACAAACCTCCCGGCTTTTCATGTTTGGCCTTCACTTGTTGACAATTCGAATATCTGGCAAAAAAATCTGCTATATCCATTTTGAAACTATTCAACCAATAGACATTTTATAAATAACGGTACATCTTGGTGGCTCCCGCATGAATAGAATATTATGAACCATGATCCTCTTCGAAATATTTTGTTCTTAAGTAATCCACATCTAGAACACACAACCTACCTTGATATCTAAGTACCCCATATCCCTTTTGGGAGAATGCCTCAACGAATTTCTTATGCTTAGATTCTTTTAACTCTATCAAGATGGGATCAAGGTGTTACTTAGACTTCAAATCAACTACAAAGGAAGAATCGGAGCTATGTGGGACCATTAAATCAGCCTTTGTACAATATACTAGTTTAACCCCCAAACGGGCCAACTTATGCACATCAAAGACTAAATTCTTTTTCTCATCTTTTAAATGGGCCCCACAATCCATGGACATTCAACTTAGTCATTCACAACTATGTTATCTTTGTTGGGTTGGTATAGGACATTCATATCATAGTCATTCACAAAGTTCTAACCACCTTTTTTGCCGGGGATTCAAGTCTTTTTGAGTGATATACCTATGGAGAGTTTTGTAATCGGTGAAGACATCTACATTTACTCCATAAAGTTTATGTCTTTATATTTTAAATGAAGATACTACTACCTCTAGTTCAAGATCTTGTGTCGGATATTTCTTTTCATTAACCTTGACGTGTCTTGAGGAACACGATATCACCTTAACAAGTTGCAAGAGCACACAACCCAAACCTACTCGAGAAGTGTCATGATACACTACAAACCCTTCATTACCCTCCGATAAAGCCAAAACCGGAGCGGAGGTATGCTTTTTCTTCAATTCTTAGAATCCTTTCTCCCAAGCTTCCGTCCACTCAAACCTATCTTTCTTTTGGGTTAGTGCCATCAAAGTAGAAGAAATAGAGATGAATTCTTCAACAAATCTCCTATAATAGCCATTTAAACCCAAAAAGCTCCTAGTATTGGTTAGAATCAATGGTTTGAGTCAATTTTTGATGGAGTCTATATTATTTGTATTAACCTGGATACCCTTGCTTGACAGTATTTGACCTAAAAATTCAAAAAATTTAAGCGAAAACTCGCATATACTAAACTTCACAAAGAATTGGTGATCTTTAAGGTTTTATAATGCAATCCTCAAATGGTTTATCTAATAATCCTCACTTTTAAAATATACCAATATATCATTGATAACAAAATGACAAACATGTACAGATATTTCCAGAAGACCCTTTTCGTAAAGTTTATATATGTTGACGAGGAATTAGTTAGACCAACAGACATCACAAAGAACTCATAGTGCCCATACCTAGTTCTAAAAGAAATTCAAGGAATGTAAACCTCTATCACCCTACGTTGGTAGTAGCTCGAACAAAAGGTCAATTTTTGAAAAATTACTAGCCCCTTCGAATTGATCAGATAAGTCATCAATTCTTAGAAGAGGAAAATAATTATTTACAGTGACCTTGTTCGATTGGGGATAGTCAGTACACATTCTTAGGGGCCCAACTTTCTTTTTCAAAAACAATGAGGGAGCACCCCACATTGGTATGCTTTGTTGAATAAAGCCACTGTCTTGCAAATCCTTGAGTTGAGCTTTAAATTCCTTTAGCTCGGTCAAAGCCATCCGGTAAGGAGGGATACATATAAGGTTAGTATCCAGCAAACAATCAATGCCAAAATCTATCTCCTATTTGGGAGGAAATTCAGGCAATTAATTAGGGAAGAGTTTCTTGCAACGACCAGAGAGAATACCTAGAAGGTATGACATCCTCAAGTGGGCATACATCGTCGTGGACCTCTCGGAGGTCTAAGGCAAGACTTTTAGCATTCATTCATTGCATTAACATAAAATTAGCAGAAAATTTAAATTTTTTCATGAAAAATTATATGCTAAAATATCACTTTATAGTAATGGTGCATGTGAGAACTATACTTTTAATTGGCACCATAACTATAACTTATCTTAATTTAAGCATAAGAGTGTGTGTGTACATATTGGTCATCATTATCACATAAGAACAACAACTTAGTTACTTAGGGTATCAACCATAAAATGATCAAAAACATATACAATATATCTCTCAAATATTAACTCATACATAGCACAATTAGGAAGACTAGGTCACACACATACACTACAACATAACATATAAGAGCATATTCAAAATTTGAGTAGAAGACTCCTTAACATGCATAAGATCACTAATTCATAAAAGGTCCATAGAGGTTAGTATCATTCTACAAGAGTATTCCTCACATAAGTCATGTAGACCACACCCAAACCTAAGATGATAATCACATTTACATAACATCATCAATAAATCTATATCATGGTTCTAGAATACAAAACTAAACAATACCTTCATACATGTGATCATCGTAATAACAATTCACATTACAACAATTGCCTCAAAAGCCATGATCATAATATATAATGATGTGCAAGAATGTAAACACCGACACCATAATTTGACCATACCAATCAATACAATTTAATTTAATAGACATTCAAACCTAATCAGAGAAAATAGGTAAACTTAAAAAATCCCCATGCTATAATCACCATTGATAAATTACCAATAATTCAATATCAATTCACATAGATAAAATTAAGAATACGCACTATGTAATAATCAAATCATAACTGGATCATCATCTAGTAAAGATCGCTAGACCCACATTATGGCAAATTTAAAAGATTTAGGAATCATGGAGTCAACATGGAGCTGATTAGAAATTCATAATAAAATCAATACCAATATTAGAAAGGTTTTGAAATAGTTTTGAGAAAGAACCCGTGGCTAGAATGAAGGATAGGATTTTTGACTTACGATATATGTTGAAAACCTTTGAAAGAACACTACAGATGAAAGGTTATCTATCGATGAAGGATCACCATACCTTATACATTATAAATCCCACGAAAATATTAACATATAGCTCAAAGGATAAACCTTCATAGCTTGTTGTAGAGCTTGGTCTTCAATGGAGGTTTTGGGGTATTTGGAAGAGAAGAGAATTTTTGGGATTTTGATTTCTTAATGGGTTTTGGAGTTTTGACTTGGGAGAAGGGTTAAAAAGGTATTTAAAACTGTTTATAACTGACTACCAATGAAACCAAAAATACCCCCATACTTATTGGGACTTTTAAACATGTCAAAATTGACATTAAAACGACGCAACTAAATCTTTGATGTTGTTGCGCATTACGGATGCATCCCCAAATCTTGACTGCCATAATTTTTGACGTAGAAAGCCTTGTGTAGCTCCCAAGATGCACATGTGCACTCAGTACCAGGTGCACGATGCGTTACGGCATCCAGATCTTGGTGGTGCACGCTGGCTTGGGAAGCTTTCTTATCCAATGTTTGGGTCCTCCTCAAAGAGCCTTAGGATGCTCCTCGGGGAGTCGTACCCAAATATTTTGACCATAAACATGTTGATTATGTTAGTGAGGACAACTATACTATTTTTAGACTCTATACAACATATTAAAAAAAAGGAAAATATACAAGTACACGCTAGCGCATGTAAGACGATCTTTTGAACGTCTTTGACGTTTGACCTCCAATACTCTTAAAATAAAATACACAAGATTTAAAAGACTTTATCAAAATTTTATCAACCATTTTAGGGACATGTGAGGCTCTATATACCTTAGTTCATATTGAGAGTCTTGACAATCCCAAAATTCCCTCACTACGGGGACCGACTCTTTTAAAGGGACCTCAGATTCCACATCTTTGACCCTAAAATGTGATACATGCACCCGTTTTTTCAATCATCTTTATAGGTTTAGGTATGACACATAATAACCTCTAGGAATAGTGTGACTCCCTTTCTGCTCTACAATAGACTCATGTCTACAATCAATGGAATCATAATATAACAACCCTCAAAATTAACTAGGATAAACTAGAGGCTCTCATGTATTATATTATTAAATCGTCTTGGAAGACCTAGGAAACCCACTAGTACCTTTAAAACCTACTCGTTCAATATGTAGATACATTTAAGAATAGGCATTAACCAAGATAGACAATATAGCTAGTTATGGAATTCGGTGTCATAAAACACCATACTGTGGAAGGTGCTCTACTTGCCCAAGGTAGAACTATGGACACATCCAATATAGGCACATAGTTTAAGGAATATCATAAGGAATCTTTGTACTCTAGTTTCATACTCAAGTAGAGCTACTACCTTAAGCATATCCACTAAGTGCTTTGTCTTGGTTCACATAGAGTAACATGAGTATATTAGATAACATACCATCACTAATCCTACCAACTCACAATACCGTTTCCAAGAAGAATTCCACAAGGGTTGCGGGTCAAGGTTTATTAGGATAACTTATTCATTTCATATTAAAGGTTTCAGATTCACTTCGAATCTAGAATCATCAATAAGGGGCACCATTATTAGGTCTGCCAATTAAAAACATACTTTAGAACACCTCATTTATCATGTATATATCAGGTAGGGAAAACTAGATCTACCTAAACAAGACACCATACCAACATATAGAGATTCTTAATAGTCTATCATCATATCATACCAACAATTAGACGAAACATTCTTTCATTCACAATTTCACATAACCTTATACAAGTTCATCTTAACATCATCTAGCAACTTCATAATATGTCAATCTTTCACATAACTACATAACAAACCATTAATTCACATCATAGAGAAAACAAGATCACAATTGCAATAAGAACAAGTAGTAACTACCTCAACTAGAAGTGGATCAAACCATACAAAAGCAATCCTACTATAATAAGACATTGAATCAACTCACCATTCTCCAATATCACAGTTCACCTTTATTCAACATCTTATACAAGAATAGAATTTACCCATTATCATGACCATAAGTCCAAGACACCAACTCATCCTTACCGCCAAAATTCATTATATATACAGATAAATAACAATAAGAATCAATGCTATAAAGTTATATAAATAAATTACACCCATAACTAATCACAATTATGAAACCCACTTTACAAGCCAAATTTATAGAATTAGGAAGATCATAGGGTTCATAGATTTTGTAGCTTTAAATCATAAATTAATTTATAATATAATAATAACGTTTCGTTTGAGACCATATAATGCAAGAAACAATGAGTTTGTGAAATAATTAGGGTTTGAATGACCTTTTTGAATTTTGAAAATATTTTAGAATTGTCTTTAGAGAGGAATCTAACTATAGTTAAAGAGTCACATACCTTAGTACTTAGAAAGCCCACGAAATTTTGGTTGAAATCTTGAATGATCGGCCCCCTTGCTTGGAGTTTGAAATTTCTTCAATGGAGGATTTACATAGAGAGAAAATTTTGATAGAAAGGAGAGATTAATTTGAGGGTTTTGTTTTTTATTAGTGAAGTGGGTTAAAAGTGACTTAAAAAACGTTCATAATAAGTTCCCAAAGTACCCAAAACAACGCTACCCCTAATTGGACCCTTTTAATTAAGTTTAACTATTACAACTCTCAAAATGAAATAGGATGAAATAGAGTTTCACATGAGTTTGTTGAAATAATCACTTGCTAAATTAATGATAAATAGTATTCAAGGTCAGGTTTTAGTGGTTTTGAAGTCATACATGAAGGAATGACCAAGACATTCGGAAACTAGTCTTGTGTGTGCTAGTGTGGTCTTGCATGTTGTATGTGTTTTGATTTGTCGTTTGGACTGTATAATGATGGGAGGTTACCGTAGTGCATAAAAGAAAAGGTGTAGGGGTGAAACATCTGGGTATGACTCCCAAAGAACCCACCTAGGGTTCTTCTAGGATGACCCTAAGATTAATCCCCTAAGCTACAAAAATGGGGTGACCTACGATCATGACTTACGACAAGAAGGTAATTTGATGAATATTCAACCACCTACGTGGGTCAAAACATAGACTATAGAGACTTAGATCCCATGGCCAAGCCTCATACATGTTCGACAACCTGTAGCACAGCCTGTCACACCACCTATGGCCCGTAGGTGGTGGCCGTTGATGAAGGCATGCAATTCAGTCTTGTATAGGCCAAGTGGGGGTAAAACTGGTAAATTCAACCCACGTTCCAATTAAATCCTATAAGGTTTTATTTTTAGTGATTTTAGGCATTTTACGTATTTTAAATAAATTAACCTTTACTTAGACCCTAACAAACAAATCAAACTCTTCCCTCCCAAATATATTTGCTCAAGAACACCATTGAAGGACTAGGTAAAAATTAACCTAGGAGAAGGGATTTAAAGTTTGATATTCATAATTTTTCTTAGTATTTCTACTAATAAGGTATGGTAATCTTTACCTGGACTTATATTTCAATCTAGAGACAATTCCAAAGTGTTTTCAAAGATTTCAACGTTTATGAAAACGACAAATTTCTCCGCTAATTCAAGGGTTCTTGCATGAAACGATTTCGAATCATTGTCTATGATATTATTATTGTGAAATTGATTTTTACAATGACAATCTCCAGGAACCCCTGATTTCATCACATCCCTAAATTTGGATTTTGAAGTGGATCTATTACTAATAATTTTAAAATGGTTGGAATTGTGATTATAATGACTTGTATAGTTATTTCTATTGTTGATCATGCTATTATATTTTGAATTCATGGAAGATTAAGGAAACCATAATTATGACTTTTTGAAGAGCGTAAGTTGACCTAATTCCTCTACTAATGTAGAATTTATAATTGAAGTGATATTGTGTAGTATGGTCAACTTATGGTGGCGGTTTTTAATTGTGCTCTATATTGTGAGAATGGAGTTGTCGGCGTTTTTAACTGAATCATAGTAGTATCATAATGGGGTACATGTAGGGTAGAATATTGATGTTTATTATATAACATAAGGTCACTTGTGTTAAGGTGTCATATTAAACGAATGTATAGGGGTGTGAAGGATAGATGAAGGATATATATACATATATATATATATATATATATATATATATATATATATATATATATATATATGTGTGTGTGTGGGTGTGTGTGTGGGTTGTGTGTGTGTGTGTGTGTGTTGTGTGTGTGTGTGTGTGTGTGTGGTGAGAGAGAGAGAGAAGAGAGAGAGAGAGAGAGAGTGATGTTGTATAATGTGAATGTGAGTTTGGTTGTGTGTAGATTATGATGAATATTTATGATCTTTTTTGGAAGACAATGTCATGAATGATGTCTGTTATTTTGAATAGTTTTCTCACATATATACACACACAAATGTCACGACTGTGGAGCACCCTCTAGTTATGACCGGCCTCGTCAGCCTCTCGGAGGTATTAGACAAGCCTCTTGGCATTTATTCATAGCATTGTCATAAAATTAGTGGAAAATGAAAAAAAAAATCATAATATAACACTTGACTACAAAATCATTTCATTACAAACAAATAGTACATAATTGGACACTAACTCTCCTCTACCATCTTATACATGACATCAATAAAATAGGGAAACGACCCATAATAACATACAAGAATAATCTATACTATTACATGAGCTTAATTTAAACTCTTGACATGAAGTACATTGAATAATTAAAGAAACAATTGAACTTGGGAATAGAAATCCAAGCTCTTCATTCTAGGAAAGATCCTTTAGACACCACTGTCTACACTTTGTGTTAAAAGATGAAGAAGAATGGTATTTTTACATGAATGCACTAAGTATGATAACCATGCAAAAAGATGCTTTAAAAAAGATATGTAGTTAGAAACCATGCGTCGTGTCTTTTCATAAAATATCATAAACATTTGATATAATAACCATAGTACAATTTAATACATCTTAATAAATATGGATTTTCATTCACACACAACAACATAATGTCATTATCACATTTAAGACAAATTCAATATCTTCAATGCATAACCTTTCTATTTTACCTTAACTCATTTACCTAAAATAACCATTAAGTAATATTTAGTGCAGTACATGAATGGTGTCCCGCTCAACCATTTATACTAAAGCTTCACCTCAAGGTCACCAAGGTGAACATTCATACAACTTTCGTCAACTCAAGCACATATTATCAGAAGAACATAGCATATCATACAACACAACCTTAACATAAGAACCATAACCTATGAAATGCCCAAGTCGCACTAGTGCAATGAACAAGTAGCATTCCGTAATACTACTAACACCAATTGTTTCGACAAAGTCACCCTAAACGAGGCACATCACATTCATCAAGTCACCATATAATCCCTCAACATTTGACATAAGACCCGCATACATACTTAATTAACCTCATATAAGAAGTCATTAATTTATTACATCATACTCATAACACATTTAGTCTTTATGCACATCCTAACAAAACATAGAAGTCCATACTATAAAAGTCACACCAATGACTCCATAGTGTACATTTCATATTTAAAGTTTGTTTCATCAATACATTATAAGACCATACTCATAAGTCCAATCTCAGTCTTCTAGTTCAATGTATATGTGAAGCCCCATAACTTCACATATACCAAGTAATCCAACTACGAGATCACAAGAATTGGCGTTTACTTCATACATCATCATAACAAGTACAATCAACGACATGCATACTAAGTAAAACTTTAATCATGTAGACTCAATAAGACCAACACTATGCATATCATTATAACAAGTAAGTTAAAACCATAATGTAATCCATAAGATATATACATATGCATGTGAATATAGAATTCCCTTCAAGAGATGCTTGTGCAATGTATATGTAAAGTACCATTTCCTTACCTACACTAAGCAACATCTCTTAGGTAGTCATAGTTAGTGTTCATCTTCTTACTTCCATTGTTCATTTACATTCAAGAAATGGCCTTAACCAACATTTAGACCTATGAGGTAAACATGGAATATTAGAGACCCATATAATTTTAACGGTCACTAGTGCTAAGCTAACTTACCTTTTTTAAGAGACTTTTAAGTGTTTCTTAAACAAAAGTATAATATATGCCCTAGGGGATTAACCCCTTATATAAAATTTATATAGCTCATAGGTTATTTGATGAGAATGTCCTTTTATCAAAAACAACCATCATGTGAGAACGTCCTTTCACATACTAATAACATAGTCTAGTTTAGAGATTTTGAGTAAATATTTCAACAGACTCTCATTCACTAGATTCTTATTTACATCATCCGTTCGTCTTTTCTGTGTGTGTTAACATATGTAAGAAAACCTTTAACATAAGAACCTTTCGAAAACACATCATCATCTTTTAGCCATAGTTTACATACACCATTTAATATAAAGTTGAATACGAGAATTGTCATTTAAATTAATGACATAAACATATCATACTCGTAGTTTTGTATGGAGTTTGTATGTGTGTTCATATTGGTCAACATGATAACATAATAGCAACAACTTTGTTAATGAGGAACCATCCTTCAAAGGATCACAAAAAATATACAACATCCATCAAGTCATGAACAACTTGCACATAGGACATTTAAGGAATATAGACCACACACTTAGATCTCATCATAAGAGACAGGAACATATTCCAGATTAAATAGAAGACTGATAATGTGCATAAGATCACACATTCATATAGGGTTACATAGGTAGGGGCCATTCTACAATAGTACAATAAAGTAACCCATTATCCCAAAAAAAAATTCATTCAACCATAACAACTCTTAACATACTAGAATTACATCACAATACAACTTTCTCAATATAATACCTCAACCTCGTATGTTACATATAACCATAATTGGAATCACAACATTATCCAAATCCACATTCATATATATTATGTAGTCACAAAGCCATAATAACCATCTAAACTCACCTTTTTCTCCCTCAAGCCATGCAACATCACCTCATTCTAGCAATCACATCTATAAGAGCACCAAAAAAAGGAATAAATAGAGAGATCATATGGATTAAGCTATATGGAACGACACTAGAGTAACGAGAAAGGGAACTTCTATCGTCCTATATCACTCGCTCATAATGTGTCGTAACTCACATCGATGAACACGGACTCCACTAGACGTGGAATTTTGACACTTTAGACCCTAAGACCATTTTATAACTTTATGCTCTAATACAAGTTTGTCACAATGAAGAGCACCTCCTTATTTCAACCAGCATCGTTGACCTCTCGGAAGTCTTAGACAAGCCTTTTAGATACATTCATCGGACTTTTATAAAATTAGAAGAAATTTAAATTTTTTTCATGATATAACACAACACTAAAATATATTTCTTAAAAAGCAATTGTGCAAATAGGACACTAAGTTTTTTGTAATGAAGAAGAAGAAAACCCCTTAGATGTTACCGGTGACGTCGACCTCTCAGAGGTCTAAGACAAGCCTCTTAGCATTCATTAATCGCATAAACATAGAACAATAGAATAATAACTAAAACTTCTCATAGCACATTAATGCTAGAACATCACATCATGTATAGTAAAATATCATAATAAATAGTAGAACTCTAAGTCTCTTTGTCCATCATAGACTAAACATCATAGAGTAGAATAGCGACACGACCCTTAACAACATAAAATAATATATAAGCTATTACATAATTTGTATAAGAACTTTACATAGGAAATCCTTCAATAATAGGGACCCGTTTCCTTGAACTTTGGAGATATATCAAAGATCTTCACTTAGGAGACACCCTTTAGACATCACCACCTACACTATGGGTAAAAATAAGAAGAAAAATTGTATTAGTATAATAATGAACTAAATATCACAACCATGCAAAACATTCATTTAAAGAGGACATTTAGTTAGAAACCATGCATCATGTATTTTTACTAAACTTCATAAACATTGGCATAATAACACAATATAGGTCATAAACATAAATTAGACATGGATACTATTCAAAATGCATACAAGCAACTTAACACATTTTGAGGCACATTCATTACATAAAACACCTTACTTCTCTTATACCTTAACATCTTTCCTTAAGAAACCCTCAAGTAGTACTTAGTACAATGCACCACATTGAGGTCACATAGGATAGTCATTCAAAGATATGATTCATCAACACAACCACATATATTCATAAAGTCATAAGTACATTATAAGGCATAACCTTCACATAAGAACAATCACCTAAGACAACCCCTACATCACAATAGTGCAATGTGTAGGTAGCATCACATAATACTACTTTTACCTAGTGTTCCTATAAAGTCACCCTAGACTAGGCATAACATGTTCATGAAGTCATAACACCTTCATATGTACCTAGACATAAGGTCAGATGTTTCATAACATCATAAAAAGACGTATTCACTTACTACAATTTATTCATGAACTGATTTAGATCAAAAGCTTAATTGTGCAATGTACACATGGTGTCCCATACACTCACATATACTAAGTAAACTCATTTAGAAGTCATAAGTGTAATTTAAAAGAATATTCATAATTCATTTCTTAACATAACAAGGTTACCTCAACATGCATTTATACAAATCATACATAACATAATCATTTATATTAGAAGAGTCTCCAATCCTATCCTTTGTTGAAGTCCGTTAGTGCAATGCATGGGTAGGGTTCATAGTCCTACCTATACTAAGTTAACTTCTCAAGGAGTTACAATTAGATTTAACAATCTTGCCTTTTTTAATCTCTTAACTTTTGGTAGATATAGACATAACCGACATAGATCATGTGAGCTATATGGAATCTGTGTTCTACTCTCACACCGAAAAAGAGAGGGTGCTACTTACAAATGTAGGACCTTCATACATAATAGCTATTCTTGTAGAGGCACTAAGATAAAACTTACGGGGGCACGTAGTTATGGAACAAGGAGATTGTTTCCATAAAACTTGACTTGCTAGACATGAAGGTTTCCACCTCTAGAGACATCATCTATGATGGAAACCCGGACATTCTAGACGTGAAGGTTCTCTTGTGGGAAGCCGAGTTTACTAACATGAAGCCCCCATTCTCATTTTTCATATTTTCACTCACGGCTAAGCTTAAACTCCCTTTTAAAACATCATTTGCCTTTAGATAATATTAGTTCGTAAATATTAGGCCTGAGGAACTCACTCCGTCATATATCAAATAGCTCAAAAGTATCTAGGATGAGACTGTCCTTTCATCATAGAACTTACTTTACCTGAGAACATACTTTCACATAATTCTATCCTTCATGCCCTCACGTGTGTGTGCATGCACATGTGAGATATACCTTCACATAAGAACCTCCAGGAACACATGTTCATAACCTCATTAATCATATACATTACATGAATCTAAATACGTAATGATGCATAGGAGAAGTATCCTTTCCTTAGTCATCATGAATCTACCCGATTAATAGATATACATGAAGTGTGTGTTTACATTAGTCATTAATAACACATAATTGCTATAACATGGTATTGAAAAATCAACCCTTTAAAATTCATAAATATGTACAACCTTTCTTAAGTCACAAGTTATACACATATAGAGTATTAAGAACTATAGACTACACAGACTCACATTATATCATAGGATACAAGAGTATATTCAACTTTCGAAAAGAAGACTCCTAACATACTATGGTCACATATTAATATGTTGTTTTATAGGTAAGGGTCATGCTACAAGAGTATTCATCATTTTTATCCATATAGACCACACCTAACCCAAAAATAATCATCATATATACTTAACATCATCCACAAACCTAAATCATTAAACTAGTGTAGAATACTATACATATAACTTGACATAACATCAATTCACATAGATCATGATACTAGAATCAAGTGTTACACTCATTAACTTCATAAGAAAAAAATTGCTATATCAATTCATGTTGCATCTAATGCCTTCAAGGCCATGATCATAACACATAATGATGTACAAGAATGTAAACACCGCCTCCATAAGTGGATCATACCCATCAACACAATTCATTATTCATACCATGCTAAATAGAGGAAAATAGTTTAACTTACCAACTCTCCAACCTATGATCATCTTGCTCAATTTTCAACAATTCATAATCAATAGACATAAAGTGATATAAAACTAAGCAATTCATTACAATCTAAAGATAATCTCCTTATCATCTAATCAAGATCACACGACCCAGATTATATAATAATTATAGAGATTTAGGAGATCCTGGGTTCTTCAAGAAATTGGACTTAAAATCATAATAAAAACATTGAATAATCGTCAATTCAACATTAGAATGTCTCTGAAATTCGTTTTACTATAAACTGATGACTAGATTGAAAGATAGGAATTATGATCATGAATTCACGTTGTAAAACCATTTAAAGAACTCCTTCGATGAAAGGTTTACAAAGGATCAAGGGTTACCATACCTTAATCGAAGAAAACCCCACACATTTAGAAAAGAAACCACTTCAAAATTCATATTATATCTTGATCTTGAGTTTGGTCTTGAATGGAGTTTTGAGAGAATTTTGAAGAAACGGGGGTTTTGGGTTTTCGATTTTCTCATTTGTTATTGGGGGTTTGACTTGAGAAAGGGGTTAAATAGGTCATAAAAATAGTATATAACCGACTCCCAAAATTACAAAAATACCCCCATACTTATTTAGACTTTTAGACATGTCAAACGTTACTTTAAAAACACATAACCAAATCTGGGAAGTGGCTGCGCATCTTGGAGGCAGCTCCTACTTTTGGCATCACGAGACTATTGAGGCAGTGACCCTCATGCGAGGCGATGAAAGCAGAGGAATCTTGAAAGCCAGGCGCGTGACGTGAGGTGGCAGATTTACTTCTTGGTGCTTCACGTTGCCTTTTTCGCAGCTTACTTGTCCAACGTTTGAGTCCTCCTCGAGTTCCCTTAGGATGGTCCTCGGGGAGTCGTACCCAACTTTTTTGAGACTAAGCATGTATATTAAGATACTAGGGCCACCACTACTGATTTTAGACTCCAAACAACAGATAAAAATAAGGCAAACATAGTAGGACACACTAGCATGTCTAAAGACTTACTTTTGACGTCTTGGACATTCTTGGACATTTGAACTCCAAATCTCTTGAAATAAACTATAAAAGTTGTAAAAAAAACCTTATTTACATTATATTAACCTTTTAAAACATGTGTTAGGCTTTCGACATGTTAATTCATTTTGAGGGTCTTGATATCTTCTTATCATCTTACACAGACATTAATTGAATAAAGACACGAGCCTTAATAACATAAAAAATAATATATACTATTAAATGAACTTAATTTATATTCTGGAGATGAAGTCCCTTGAATCATTAATGATATACTTGAACTTGGGAATAGTAATCCAAGCTCTTCATTCTATGAAATATCCTTTAGTAATCAACACCTACATTTTGTGTAAAAAATTGAAGAAGAATGGTATTAATATAAGAATTTACTAAGTATGATAACCATGCAAAAACCTACCTTCATCAGTTCAAAGCGATGCTTCATGTCTTTTAGTAAAACTTCATAAACATTTTTTATAATAAGCACACAATAGTTCAATACACCATAATAGAAATAGACACCATTCACAGAAAAAAATATATTTAATTTATCACATTTAAGACATATTCAATATGTAACGACCTGTTTAGTCGTTTGAGCAGCAAATTTTATTCTGGAAAAACTGGGCCATACTACGGACACCACGACGGACCGTCGTAGGCACGACGGCCCGTCGAGGGTGTATCGTTGCAACATACTTAGAAATTCTGAAATTGGGTACTGAAAATCGACTCTCTGTAAATTGTGACGGACCTGCAGGACGTGCCGTTACAGCCACGACGGCCGTCGTGAGCTCCCGTTGCAAAACACTTTAACTTTTGAGAATTTGGTACAAGAAACGAGTTTCTGACCGCCATGACGGACGTGCAGGACGGACCGTCACAGGTGTGACGGACCGTCACAGTGTCCGTGGTGACGATGGGATTTTGGGCAGTTGCGACGACCTGCGTGACGGACTGTCGCAGGCATGACGGCCGTCACAGGTTGCGCAATCCCAGGCAGTTTAGTTTAGGATTTCTCCACACGTTTTAAGGGTCGTTTTGACTATTCTTCCTTAATTACAAAGATTGAGGGTTAACATTAATAAGTATAATTACTTGGGGTTTAAAAGGGGTAACCTTAAGTTAATTAGGGGTTTTATTGTCCTCCTTTACACTTAATTATACTTTTAATTTGGGTAAAAAGAAGGAGGGTTTGAGTAAATCAAAACAAAGAAAGAAAAAGAAAGAGCGGAGAAACGAACGAGTAGAGAGTGAGAAACGAAGAGATAGCAAGGATTTGAGAAGATAGCTTGTTGATTCAATTCTTCGGTGGAGGTAGGTTATGGTTTATATTACGATACTCGTAGTGAACTCTTAATAGTGAATATATGTGTTGATGATATTGTAAACCTGTCTATATGCTTAATTGTATGCTTGCATGAACATGATTATGTGATTTTGATAAAACAAGCATGATGAAAAACCATTGAATCCCAATCTTGAAAGAAACTTTAATCTATGATATTAATGATGATGCCTTGGTATAAAAGAAGGCTTGACGAATTAAAGTAATGGGATTGATGATGCCTTGGTATAGAGAAGGCTTGATGAACGGATAGAATGAATTTAGTGGATCGGAGTGTCACGTTCCGACACATAGTATTAGTGGATCGGAGTGTCACGTTCTGACACATAGTATTAGTGGGACGGGTGTCACGTTCCGACACATATAGGGGATCGGAGTGTCACGTACCGACACATATAGGGGATCGGAGTGTCACGTTCCGACACATATATGGGAACGGAGTGTCACATTCCGACACATATAGGGGATCGGAGTGTCACGTTCCGACACATAGTGGTAGGGGATCGGAGTGTCACGTACCGACACAAGAGGAAGAAAGATAATGAATCTTGAAAGATGTTAATATACTCAACATAATGAACTTAATTCCCAAATGAGTATGGTATTGAGGCTTGAGTCCTCATGGATGAACTTGATGGTATTTATTGACGATTATAATACATTGTTGTTGCTACATGTTGAGCTTATAGTTGATTTATAATATTACTTGATATGTACTATCTCCTATTTTGAGTTAACCGATGATATCTACTCAGTACGTGTGGTTGTACTGACCCCCTACTTTTATGTTTTCCTCTTTGCTATTTGTGTTATGCAGCAAACGTTCCGTCAACTTCAACTCAACAGTAGATCTAGCCAGTCTTCACTTAATCGGAAATTCAGGGTGAGCTAATGCGTCTAGCTTGGACTGGGTCTTCTTCTTCAAGTCTTGATGCCTTGAACTTCCGGCATGGACTAGCTTTTATTTGTTTTAGCTTCTTAGACAGTTTTAGTTTACAAAAATTGAGATAGATGTTCTTGTGATGATGACTTCCAGATTTTGGGGATAATAATAATAGTTATTGATTTGTTTTTATTAAGGAGTTAAGTATTCCGCATTTCTTTTGTTGATATTGTATTAAATGTTAAGGGTTTAAATTGGTTGGTTCGCTCACATAGGAGGGTAAATGTGTGTGCCAGTCGCGTCCCCGATTTGGGTCGTGACAGACTTGGTATCAGAGCATTAGGTTCATTGGTCTCATCACACAAGAACAGGTCTAGTAGAGTCTTAAAGAACGGTAGGGGGACGCCTTTACTTTTCTTTGAGAGGCTATAAGACTTTAGGAAATTCCATTCTTTCATTCTTTCTTTGCTACTACTTGAGTCCAATTGGTATCTAGGTGATACAAATTGGTATCTGACCATCTTCATTCTATTTCGCAGATGGTTAGAACTAGAGCAACGACCGCACCAGCAGCGACAACGGAAAGACAGGAAACTACTGAGCCAGCCACTGGGGCTGTGGCTCGAGGAAGGGTAACGGCAAGAGGCCGTGGAAGAGGTCGTGGGAGGACGTCCTCTAGAGGGAGAGGACGAGCCCCTAGCCCATCTAATACTAGGGCGGTGACTCCTCCACCGACAGGATGTAGTAAGAGAGGGTGAGGAAGGGGAAACTGAACAGGGCAGAATGAGGAAATGCCACCCCCAACCTACCCCAGAGATGATCAACCAAGTACTTGCTTATCTTAGCGGGTTGTCTGATCAGGGTCAAGCACCTCCAGTGGTTTCTGCACCAACACCTCCGGTTTCAGAAATACGACATGCGGCTACTATGGCTCCCCGCATGGATGCAACATTGGGAATAGGCACTTTCCACGTCTGACTACTGGGCCTATTATGACAAATGATCAACATGAACTTTTTAGTAAGTTCTTGAAACTGAAACCTCCAGTCTTCAAGGGTGCAGAATCTGAAGATGCTTAGAATTTTCTGGTTGATTGCCATGAGCTACTACACAAGATGGGGATAGTAGAGAGGTTTGGTGTCGAGTTCGTGAGCTATCAGTTCCAAGGGAACGCCAAAATGTGGTGGCGTTCACATGTTGAGTGTCAACCAACGAGGCACCACCTATGACTTGGGAATCATTCTCTAGTTTGTTCATGGAAAAGTATATCCCCCGCACTTTGAGATAGGAAAGAGGGATGAGTTTTGAGTCTTGAACAGGGTATATGACGGTTAATGCATACGAGGCTAAATTTCGCGCACTATCCAGATACGCCACCCAACTCTGTTTCAGTCCACAAGAACGGATCCGCCGTTTTGTGAAGGGTTGAGGTCAGAATTGCGGATTTCAGCCTTACAGATAGCGGCAACAGCAACATCCTTCCAAGAGGTGGTAGACTTTGTGATAGAGGTGGAAGGAGTGAAACCGGATGACTTCACCACAACGTCTACATCAAAGAGGTTTCGAAGGGGAGGAGAGTTTAATGGTTCCTACTCTAGAGGACAGAACTCCGGAGGTCACTCAGTTCGACCAATTCAGTCTTCACTACAGACTGTAGTTGGGGGTCCACCTCAGAACGGTCAACACTACTCCGAGAGACCTATGCCTGACTCCAGAGAGTGCTATGGATGTGGGAGATTGGACATATTAGGAGGAATTGTCCAAAACAGAGTTACAGACCCCACTAGCTAGAGGTAGGGGTGGTCATGGTAGAGGCCGTTTTTCTGGAGGACGTGGTGGTCGAGGTAATGGCGGTCACCAAAACGGCAGAGGTGATGGGCAAAACGGAGCCACTACTACACAACATGGTAGGGGCAACGGACAGACAAATAATGGGGCCCATTGTTATGCTTTCCCTGGGAGATCTGAAGCGGAGGCGTCTGATGCTGTTATCACAGGTAACCTTCTGATTTGTGATTGCATGGCTTCCGTATTGTTTGATCCTGGATCCACATTTTCTTATGTATCTTCCTCATTTGCTAATGGTCTAAATTTACATTGTGAATTACTTGACATGCCTATTCGTGTTTCTACTACGGTGGGTAGTCGGTGATAGTTGAAAAGGTATATAGGTCTTGTTTAGTGAATTTTGTGGGGAGCAACACTTATGTAGATTTGGTTATTTTAGAAATGGGTGACTTTGATGTAATTCTGGGTATGACTTGGCTTTCTCCGAACTTTGCGATTTTGGATTGTAATGCTAAAACGGTAACGTTAGCCAAGCCTGGGGCAGATCCGTTAGTGTGGGAGGGTGACTACACTCCCAATCCGGTGCGTATCATCTCCTTTATTCGTGCTCAGAAGATGGTTAGTAAGGGTTGTCTAGCTTTCTTGGCACATCTCAAGGATGACACTACCCAAGTACCTTCGATTGAGTCGGTTTCAGTGGTCTGTGAGTTTTTGGATGTGTTCCTGCAGATCTTCCCGGTATGCCACCAGATAGGGATATAGACTTCTGCATTGATTTGGAACCCGGTACTCGCCCCATTTCTATACCCCCGTATAGAATGGCTCCCGCCGATTAAGAGAGTTAAAGGCACAACTTCAAGAGTTGTTGAGCAAAGGCTTCATTAGACCAAGTGCATCTCCTTGGGGTGCTCCGGTGCTATTTGTGAAGAAGAAGGATGGGAGTTTCCGAATGTGCATAGATTACCGACAGTTGAACAAAGTAACTATTAAGAACAAGTACCCCATTCCTCGCATTGATGACTTGTTCGATCAGTTACAAGGTGCTTGTGTCTTCTCAAGATTGACTTGAGATCCGGTTATCACCAATTGAAAATACGAGCAACGGATGTTCCAAAGACTGCTTTTCGAACTAGGTATGGGCATTATGAATTTGTGGTAATGTCATTTGGTCTTACGAATGCCCCTGCTGCCTTCATGAGCTTGATGAACGGGATTTTCAAGCCATACTTGGACCTCTTTGTGATTGTGTTTATTGATGATATACTGATATACTCCAAAAGTAAGAAGGAACATGAGGAGCATTTGAAAATGGTGTTAGAGTTGTTGAGAAAGAAAAAGCTTATGCGAAATTCTCCAAGTGTGAGTTTTGGCTAGATTTAGTGTCCTTCTTGGGGCACGTGGTTTCTAAGGATGGAGTGATGGTAGATCCATCTAAGATTGAGACAGTGAAAAATTGGGTAAGACCCACTAACGTGTCAGAAATAAGGAGTTTTGTGGGGTTAGCTAGCTACTACCGCCGATTCGTCAAGGGATTCTCTTCTATTGCTTCCCAATTGAGACGAACTTGACTAAGCAAAAGTCCCATTTGTATGGTCGGATGAGTGTGAGAAAGCTTTCAGAAGCTCAAGACTTTGTTGACTACCGCGCCTATCCTTACCTTGCCGTAGAGGGTAAGAACTTCATTGTTTATTGTGATGCATCCTATTCGGGTTTGGGTGCAGTGCTAATGCAAGAGAAAACGTGATCGCTTATGCTTCAAGACAATTAAAAGTGCATGAACGTAACTATCCAACTCACATGATTGGAATTGGCCGCGGTAGTATTTGCACTAAAGCAATGGAGACACTACTTGTATGGGGTTAAGTGTGAAGTCTACACGGACCATCGTAGCCTACAGTATGTATTCACTCAGAAAGACTTGAACTTGAGACAGAGGAGATGGATGGAACTACTGAAGGACTACGACATCACTATCTTGTATCATCCGGGAAAAGCAAATGTTGTGGCAGATGCTTTGAGTAGGAAGGCCGGAAGCATGGGAAGTCTAGCTCATTTGCAAGCTTCTAGACGCCCATTGGCTAGAGAAGTGCAGATTTGGCTAATGACCTTATGAGGTTAGAAATAAACGAGAAGGGAGGATTGTTAGCTTGTGTAGAGGCAAAATCTTCTTTTCTTGATCAGATTAAGGGGAAACAGTTTGATGATGAGAAACTAAGGCGAATTCGAGATAAGTGTTGCAAGGAGAGGCTAAGGAAGCAATAATCGATGGGGAAGGTGTTTTGAGGATTAAGGGAAGAGTATGTGTACCCCGCATCGATGATTTGATCACCACTATTCTTACAGAAGCTCATAGTTCCGGATATTCTATACATCCTGGTGCAACCAAGATGTACCGCGACCTAAAGCAACACTTCTGGTGGAGTAGAATGAAGCGAGATATTGTTGATTTTGTTGGCCAAATGTCCAAATTGTCAACAAGTAAAGTATGAACACCAAGGCCCGGAGGAACACTTCAGAGAATGCCCATTCCTGAATGGAAGTGGGAGAGAATCGCGATGGACTTCGTGGTTGGTCTTCCAAAGACATTGGGTAAGTATGACTCTATTTGGGTGATTGTTGATAGGTTAACTAAGTCTGCTCACTTCATTCCGGTCAAGGTGACCTACAATGCAGAGAAGTTAGCCAAAATCTACATCTCAGAAATCGTTCGGCGGTTGCATGGAGTTCCACTCTCAATCATATCAGATAGAGGTACGCAGTTTACTTCTAAGTTTTGGAGAACATTGCATGCTGAATTAGGTACTAGGTTGGACCTTAGTACGTGCATTTCACCCTCAGACCGATGGTCAGTCTGAGCGAACGATTCAAGTGTTGGAGGATATGCTTCGTGCGTGTGTGATAGAGTTTGGTGGCCATTGGGATAGCTTCTTACCTTTGGCAGAGTTTTCATACAATAATAGCTATCACTCCAGTATTGATATGGCTCCATTTGAAGCATTGTATGGGAGGAGGTGTAGATCTCCCATTGGTTGGTTTGATGCCTTTGAAGTTAGACCTTGGGGACTGATCTGTTGAGAGATTCTATGGAGAAGGTGAAAGCTATTCAAGAAAAGCTTTTGGCGGCTCAAAGTAGACAAAAGGAGTATGCAGACCGAAAGGTTAGAGACTTGGAGTTCATGGAAGGTGAACAAGTCTTGTTGAAGGTTTCACCCATGAAAGGGGTGATGCGGTTTGGAAAAAGATAAGCTAAGTCCAAGGTATATTGGACCATTTGAAGTGCTTAAGAGAATAGGGGAGGTGGCTTATGAATTAGCCTTGCCCCAGGGCTGTCCGGAGTGCATCCGGTTTTCATGTATCCATGTTGAAGAGATACCACGGAGATGGAAACTACATTATCCGTTGGATTCAGTTTTGTTGGATGAGAACTTGACTTATGAAGAGGAACCGGTTGCTATATTAGATAGAGAAGTTCGCAAGTGAGGTCGAGAGAGATTGCATCCATCAAGGTTCAATGGAAGAATCGACCGGTTGAAAGGCTACTTGGGAGAAGGAGGCAGATATGCAAGAAAAATACCCACATCTGTTTACAGATTCAGGTACTCCTTTTCGCCCTTGTTTTTCTTCTTTTGATCGTTCGGGGACGAACGATGGGTAAATTGGTATCTATTGTAACGACCTGTTTAGTCGTTTGAGCGCAGATTTTATTCTGGAAAAACTGGGCTACGACGGACACCACGACGGACCGTCGTAGGCACGACGGCCCGTCGAGGGTGTATCGTTGCACATACTTAGAATTCTGAAATTGGGTACTGAAATCGACTCTCTGTAAATTGTGACGGACCTGCAGGACGTGCCGTCACAGCCACGACGGACCGTCGTGAGCTTCCCGTTGCAAAACACTTCAACTTTTGAGAATTTGGTACAAGAACGAGTTTTGACCGCCATGACGGAGGTGCAGGACGGACCGTCACAGTGTGACGGACCGTCACAGTGTCCAGGTGACGATGGATTTGGGAGGTGCGACGACCACGTGACGGACCGTCGCAGGCACGACGGCCCGTCACAGGTCACGCAATCCCAGGCAGTTTAGGATTTTTCCACACGTTTTAAGGGTCGTTTTTGACTATTCTTTCTTAATTATAAGATTGAGGGTAACATTATAAGTCTAATTACTTGGGGTTAAAAGGGGTAACCTTAAGTTAATTAGTGGGTTTTATTGTCCTCCTTTACACTTAATTATATGTTAATAGGGTAAAAAGAAGGAGGGTTTGAATAAACAAACAAAAGAAAAGAATAGAAAGAAGGAGAAACGAACGGTAGAGAGAGAGAAAACGAAAGGATAGCAAGGATTTTGAAAGATAGCTTGTTGATTCAATTCTTCGGTGGAGGTAGGTTATGGTTTATATTACGATACTCGTAGTGAATTCTTAATAGTGAATAATATGTGTTGATGATATTGTAAACCTGTCTATATGCTTAATTGTATGCTTGCATGAACATGATTATGTGATTTTGATAAAACAAGCATGATGAAAACCATTGAATCCCAAATCTTGAAAGAAACTTTAATCTATGATATTAATGATGATGCCTTGGTATAAAAGAAGGCTTGACGAATTAAGTATGGGATTTGATGATGCCTTGGTATAGAGAAGGCTTGATGAACGGATATAATGAATTTAGTGGATCGGAGTGTCACGTTCCGACACATAGTATTAGTGGATCGGAGTGTCACGTTCCGACACATAGTATTAGTGGGACGGGTGTCACGTTCCGACACATATAGGGGATCGGAGTGTCACGTACCGACACATATAGGGGATCGGAGTGTCACGTTCCGACACATATAGGGGATCGGAGTGTCACGTTCCGACACATATAGGGGATCGGAGTGTCACGTTCCGACACATAGTGGTAGGGGATCGGAGTGTCCGTACCGACACAAGAGGAAGAAAGATAATGAATCTGAAAGATGTTAATATACTCAACATAATGAACTTAATTCCCAAATGAGTATGGTATTGAGGCTTGAGTCCTCATGGATGAACTGATGGTATTTATTGACGATTATAATACATTGTTGTTGCTACATGTTGAGCTATAGTTGATTTATAATATTACTTGATATGTACTATCCCTACTTTGAGTTAACCGATGATATCTACTCACTCATACGTGTGGTGGTACTGACCCCCTACTTTTATGTTTTCCTCTTTCTATTTGTGTTATGCAGCAAACGTTCCGTCAACTTCAACTCAACAGTAGATCTAGCCAGTCTTCACTCCATCGAAATTCAGGGTGAGCTAATGCGTCTAGCTTGGACTGGGTCTTCTTTTTCAAGTCTTGATGCCTTGAACTTCCGGCATGGACTAGCTAGTATTTTGTTTTAGCTTCTTAGACAGTTTTGTATTACTAAAATTGAGATAGATGTTCTTGTGATGATGACTTCCAGATTTGGGGATATAATAATATTTATTATTTGTTTTTATTAATGAGTTAAGTCTTCCGCATTTCTTTTGTTGATATTGTATTAAAATGTTAAGGGTTAATTGGTTGGTTCGCTCACATAGGAGGGTAAATGTGGGTGCCAGTCGCGTCCCCGATTTGGGTCGTGACACAATATCTCCTGTACATTACTTTTCTATTTTATGATACTCCTTTACCTAAATCAACCCTTAAGTAATATGTAGTGCAATGCACAAATAGTGTCTCATTCCACCATGCATACTAAAGCATCACCTTAAGGTCCCCAAGGAGAACATTCTTTTTCGTAAAACCTTCATAAACTCAAGCACATACACTCATAAGAACATTGCATATCATGAAACAAAACCTTCACATAAGAACCATTACCTAAAATAACCCCAAGTCACACAAGTGCAACGTACAAGTAACATTTTCCATTATACATCTCACAGCAAGTGTTTATACGAACTCACGCTAGACTAGGCACATAACATTCATCAAGTCACCTCATAATCCTTCAACATTAGACATAAGACCCACATTATTCATAGACCTCATATAAAAACGCATTGATTTATTACATCCTACTCATAACCCATTTAGTCTTTATGCACATCTTAAGATAACATAGAAGTACATACATTAAAAAGTTACCACAATGAAACCATTGTCAACATTGCCTATTTAGAGTTCATTTCATCACATTATATGACCTTTCTTATAACCCAAATCCAAGTCTACTAGTGCAATATATATGTGAAGCCCTATAACTTCACACATAACAATTAATCAAACAAGTAGATCACAAATATTTCCTTTTACTTCATACATCATGATGACAAGTATAGTCAACATCATGAGTACTTAGACTAACCTTAATCATGTAGACTCAATAAGACAAAAACTATGCATATTATTGTAACAAGTATGTTTAACACCATATGACATGCATAAGATATATGTATACCAGTACATATAGAATCTCCCTTCGAATTCCTTTCAAGATCTACTTGTGCAATATATAGGTAAAGTTTTATTACAATATATTCACTAGGCAACATCTCTTAGATAGTCGTAGTAAGTTTTCAATTCTTACTTCCATTGTTCATTTCACATTCGGGAAACGTCGCGTTAACCAACCTTAGACCTTGTGAGCTAAAAATGGAATCCAGTGTCTACCCCTCACACACCGAAAAGAGGGCATTCTACTATCTAAGATAGGAAATAAACATCATCATAGAACTTATGTGGATCTACTAGCTAGGTTCCTATGGGGGCAGATAGTTGAGGAACTAGGAGGCTTTTACTAGAAACTCTCTTTATGCTTATTTGCATTGTAGTTTCCATATCATGATAACATCGCGACAAGATTTTTCGTAATGATACCCCTTTTAATTGTCAAGTTCCCTCTTTTCTAAGCTAACTTTCCCTTTTAAATTGGTTTGGAGTCTTTCTTTAACACTAGTATATAAGATAGGCCCTAGGGAACTAACCACTTTATCTAACATGTACATAACTCATAGGTTATATGATGAGAATGTAATTTGATCAAAAACTAGAATCAAAGGAGAATGTCCTTTCACATAAGCATAACATTGTCCTTTTAGTGTACAATTGAGGAAACCTTTCAATAGACTCTCATTCGCCAGATTATTATTAACATTCTTTTGTTTATACATTTATGTGTGTGTACATATGTGAGAAAACCTTTAAAATAAAAAATTTAAGCAACACATGTTCATACTTCATTAATCAAATACTATAAACATACATAA
>JAKWJD010001753.1:0-64389 GCA_027705065.1 Solanum peruvianum | reverse complement strand
CTTAGATGATATGGAAAAGGGGCAGATGAAATTTCGGTTGAATAATGAAGAAGCAACCTTAAACATTTGTAGGTCCATGATGCATAGTGGTGAGATCCAATCGTATCTTTTATATCCTACAAAGAAAAGATGAAGAAGTACAATGACCTAAAAAGTGAAAAATGAGAGTTTATGCTTTGGATTTGGTGCCTTTTGACAATTCTAGGCTGCGTTGGCTTCCGGGCAAGCTCAAGTTCAAATGGACTGGCCCTTACTTGATTACCCAACTATCCCCTCATGGAGCAGTTGAGTCATAAACCAATGAGGGTGTGAGGTTTAATGTAAATATACAACGAATAAAACTCTATTTTGGGCATGCTGATTAGGTGAATGAAGTGATCAAGGCATATCATCTTGTGAAGGCTGAGTAATCAAGTGTCTTCAGTCGTGCCGCAACGTTAAATCAGGCAGTAGATGGGAGGCAACCCAATACTTACAGTTTTTCTTTTTAGTAATGGCAGCATTTTATAGTAATGGTTTTAAATTTACAGGTACATCACCAGGAAATTCTGCAGAAAATCACTCTGCAACAGTCATTGACGGACACATCGACAGACCATCAGGAACACGTGACGGAACCAATGACGGACCGTCACACCTGCGATGGACTAACGTCAGGGTCTCGTTGCATTATTAATGAGCATACCTGACCTTACTCGGTTGGGGTAATTTAAAAAATTTGCAACCTTTTAAAAAAACCACCCCTTCATTTCACCCATTTCCTTCCCTCTTTTTCCCATTTCCCTTCCTTTTCAACTTCCAACTTCATACCCCCTTCTCTATCAACCGATCGTTTCCCCAAATTCCCTCATTCCAGATATCTCCTTTGTACTGGTTGGAGTCTTCTGCTGTGATTCTGTTCTTGATCACGAAGTACCTTCCTCGCTTGTTTTTCTCAAATTTTCAGGTATGTGACTCTCATTTCTACCCATTGCCATTGCATTATTTTTTAAATTTGTATTAGCCTATTTCTTTTCTGTGGGTCTTCATGCTTTGATCAAATTTTGTCTGACCTAAGTTAAGATTCCTTAAATTGCATTGCTAAAACTCTAGAAATAGGTGCTTTAGCATTGCTAGTTTGCTAGGTATTTGGGTTAGACAAATGTAGGTTAACACTAAAGATTCCATTTGAGTCTTAGGGGATGATTGTGGCATCCCCAGTTCTGTCACTGCATGACAAAACGAGACCCCGATAATGGACGGTCGTACCCATGACGGACCGTAATAGGGTCCCTTCCAACACCTCGCTGTCAAATTTTCTCCAAGTGTCCATCAATAGAAACATGCGACGCACAGTCATTACCACGACAGTCCATCCTGCACAACCGTTCTGGTTGTCAAAGATAGTATTCCTAAGGGTCTCCCACTTTTTCTATGTGTCCTCTTACGTTCATCTACCACAGACCGTCATACCCTCGACGGTCCATCCTGCACAACTGTCATGAAGGTGAGAGACCCATCTCCTGAGGGTCTCCATACTTTTTCTATGTGTCCTCTGACGGACACCTACGATGGACCTTCATACCCTCGACGGTCCATCCTGCAAAACCATTGCGATGGTCCGAGACCCCTCTTCTAAGGGTCTCCATACTCTTTTCTAAGTACCCCACGAGGGACATCGATAACGGACCGTCATTTTCCCGACGGTCCGTCCTACTTAACAACCCTAGTTGTCGAAGACTTTCCTTTAGGGGTCTTCACATCAACATAGTTAAAGTAAAACATGACGGACCCCATGATGGTTCATCGTACTCACGACGAGCCGTCACCTGGTCCGTCGTGTTTCACTGTTACTGCAGAAAAGTCATTAGAACTTATATCTTATATTTATTGTGTCATTTTTGCTTGTCTTGTTTGCTTTTTCTCGTACTAATATTGATTCTTTACAACCACTATCTCTAATGACACCAAAACTTGATCGAGTTTACGCACGTGGGTGTTCGAAGTCTGTCGCCCCATCGGCCCACCTTGCCATTGGTTCTGATGATGAGGGTGACCTCGAGTACGTTCCTCCAGGAACTAACACTCCATCACAAGTTGCACGTGTTACCAGAGTTACCCCTAAAACGGTGGCGTTCGGCGTAGTTGCAACCTCCCGGTGTGATGAGGAGCGCACACTAACGGACATATCTGCTAGGACAACTACTCATGAAGAAGGAGCGTCATGCTCCTCAGGAGTTTCGTGGTTGAAGGAAGCCTCCGGGTCTGCTGAAGTCCCTGCACCGACTGGAGTGGACAACGCATTCTTTGGGCCGTTATAGTGAAGAGTTGGTCCGAGAGTTTTACGGCTCTTACATGGCTACTCTCAAATCACAGATTGATAGGCGGGCTGCCCCCGCCAAACAGGACCACTTGATCATGTCCAAGTATGTGGTATTTAGGTCGATATCTCCCTGCCTTCCATCCGCTGGTATTTATACGGCGAGGATGTTGAAGTCAATCTAACCCCTCTCACCGCCAAGTTTGACTACCGGTGGCAAATGTTAAAGATGGACAATTTTTGCGTGAGCCATCAGTGAGAGAGAACACCAAGAGGTGGATGGCCTTGCACTTGTCTTTTGATGAAGAGGGTGCCGACTGGGTAACCCAAGCCGAAGGGAGCCATCACGAAGGCTAACTTGACCTTCATGGCTAAGTTCTTATGGTTGATTGTCTGCCACTGCCTTTCCCCCACGACCGCTGATAATATAGTCACATGGTGGCGATGATAACCGGGTTTGAGGTGGACTTTGTTTGGCATCTACAGGCGGTCATGCACGAGAGGGATTTCAAGGTCACAACTACTTACTCTTTTTTGTGCATGATATTTTCCCTATGCAGGTCCGTAGGTGTGCCCATCTTGGACATTTATCATATAAAGACTCCACAGGGCACTGTTGATATCGGCCAGATCAGGGATAAGGCCAATGAGTTTGCTCCACGTAGAGGGTCCCGTCCAGAGTTGCCTCCACTTGGTGAAAATCTAGCTAATATGGTAGCACAGGCTCGCACGACTATGGAGGATGCTTCTGAAACCACTTAGACTACCCCGATCGAGTCTATCCCTGGTAGTAGAACTTCCTAGAGCTCCTCTCGCTCAGCCCCTTCCCCGCTCTGGTCCAGCTTGCTAGGGTCCAGAAACTAAAGGCAAATATGGTTGCACTTCTGCATCACATCCATCCTTGGATGCAGAGGTCTATTGCTGAGGCAGAAGAGCGCTTGGAAAGTAAAATGGTCCAGCACAGAGAGTGGAAGATCGCTGAGGTTCATCAGCGCTTGGATGCTTTTGAGTTGCGGGTGCTAGCCCGGCCATCCCCTCAGGTGGACGTGTCGACCCTTCAGGCTGCTTGAGTTTGAGGACCCTTCTGCGTAGCCTGCTGAGGACACAGTGATGACAGCCTTATTCACCACTTCTGAGATTCCACCACCTCTCCCTCTAGAGCATGCCAAGATGCATTAGGGTCGAGAGGAGGATGAGGCTAGAGCACGAAAGAAGGAGATCCTTGAGATGGAGGATGCGAGGAGAGCCTCGCTTGCTGATGAGGACGCGCATCGGATCAGGGCTGTAGAGTCAGCTGTTGGGGAATCTAGATCTAGAGATGTGGCTATTGCGGAAGGCACTGCTGATAGTGTTGTTGCTGATAAGGACACTACTGAGGGTGTCTAGACTACAAATGCAGTGGGTTCCGGGGAACCGGACCCATCAGCTTGCTGATCGTCGGCGCTTTGCGCCCCAGGTTTGCTTCACCTACCACTCTCGTATCTCAATTTTTTAAGCATTGGGGATAATTGCATGTCTTTTGTTAGGGGTCGGGTAAATGGAAAGTGAGTTCTAGGGTGAAGTCTGAGTAGCCCAATTGACTATTCTCTTGGGGTTTTCTGGCCTATGTTCTTTTTCCCCAAAAGACTAATTATTTTTATTGTTGAACCGGAATGTCTATATCTTGTGTACATAGTTTAACTCTGAAGCATGATGGCTAAAATGATATCCTGATGAAATGAAAATGATGAATTACTAGGCATAGTAATTGATAAATGTGTGGTTCTAAGCATGACATAGAGATATACCACTGCATGACCCTAACTCTAAAATTTGATCTAGGTGTCTGATAATCTGGTAGAGTAATGAGATGTCAAGTTAGTGTGAGGAAGATTTGAATAGTCCACTATTTGTAATAAGCTAGAACTTGCCTGGTTAGTCCTGCTAAAAGTAAGTTATAATAGACAATTAGGAAAGAACGAAGTGGAGCTTGTATAAAGTGACTAACTTGTTGAACTGCAAAAGAGACATCAGGCTAAGTAATAGTAAGGTACTTTAGACTCCGAACTAATTGTCGAAACATAGTTTGATCAGGAAGAACATCTTCGTCCTCACGACGATACATCAAATTAAATTCCAATGGAGTATCTACGGAGGAGGAATCTTGAAGACCAGCCAAAGAAATCATATTTTAGGCATATTTGTGTTGGTTTACAAACACACCTGAAGAAATATTATGAACTCCCAACCCCAAAAAATATGTACGAGTACCAAGATCTTTCATATGAAAAGAATCTTTAAGATGTTGTTGGAGACTAGTGATTAGTGAAGAATTGGTCTTGTGCTAATAATGTCATCTACACACACTAAAAGAAAAACACAACCTGCAAATGGTTTTCGAAGAAACAAAGATGAGTCATATTTGCTTTGCTCAAAGGAAAACTCTAGCAAAGTATATAAAGGGGAGCTTGCATAAACTCACTAACTTGTTGAACTGCAAAAGAGACATCAGGCTGAGTAATAGTACAGTACTTTAGACTCCGAACTAGTTGTCGAAACATAGCTGGATCAGGAAGAATATCTCCTTCCTCACGACGATACTTCACATTCAATTCCAATGGAGTATCTACGGAGGAGGAATCTTGAGACCAGCAAAATAAATCAGATTGTAGGCAAATTTGTGTTGGTTTAGAAACAAACCTGAAGCAACATTATGAACTCCCAAACCCAAAAAATATGTAAGAGTACAAAGATCTTTTCTATGAAAAGAATCTTTAAGCTGTTGTTGGAGACTAGTGATTAGTGAAGAATTGGTCCTTTGCTAATAATGTCATCTACACACACCAAAAGAAGAACACAACCTGCAAATGTTTTTCGAAGAAACAAAGATGAGTCATATTTTCTCTGCTCAAATGAAAACTCTAGCAAACTAGATTAGAACTTATCAAACCAAGCTTTTGGAGCTTGTTTTAATCCATACAAAGACCGTTACAACTTGCATATATCTGATGTAGGGGATGATAACAAACCAGGTGGAGGGTTCATATAAATATCTTCTTTGAGATCACCATGGAGAAATGCATTTTTGACATCTATTTGATAAAGAGACCAGTTTTGTGAAGCACCAATGACAATAATAGTTTGCACCAAAGTTATTTTTTCTACGGGTGCAAAAGTGTCCTCATAGTCCACCCCATAATCTTGGCTGTTACGAAGAACAACCAATTGAGCTTTGTATCGATCAAGATTCCATCAGAATGGAGTTTGATAGAATAAACACATTTATATACAATAGGGCGGACATTTTAAGGAAATGAAACAATGTCCATGTGTCAATTTTTTAAGAGCCAAAAGTTCTTCCTCCGTTACTTTTTGCCAACAGTCATGCTTGGAAGCTTGTGAGTAATAAGTTGGAAAAGAAATGTTAGATAAAGTAGAGGAAAATCCATAACGATTGGGAGTACGCGATACTCTGGTAGAGCGTCGAGAAGGTTCAAGAGGACCAGATCTTGATGAATTCTCAGATTCTAGTTGTGATACATAAGTGTCGTGATAGGATAAAGTTGGCTGACGTCGTTCATACAAAAATCCAGGTTTGAACCTCTTAAAAGAAGATGATGAATCTTCAAAAGTAGGAAGACGAGGAGAAGCAAATGATGAATTGACAATCATATGAAAGAAATATTGATTCTCAAAGAAAACAATATTTCTAGAAATATGAAATTTGTGAGAATGTGGATCATAGCAAATAAAAGCTTTTTGTGAAGTACTGTAACCCATAAAATCAAATTTAGTAGATTCTAAAGAAAGTTTATTGCGCGCTGCGAAGGAGGTAAATTCACAAAACATACACAACCAAATGTATGAAATTCACTATAATTAGGATTTTGGTGATAAAAACAAAAATATGGCGACTCAAGATTTAACACTTTAGATGACAATCTATTAATTAAATAGACAGCATAAAACAAAGCTTCCACCCAATAATTAGATGGTACAAAAGGAGTCAATCAACAAAGCATGAGTGACATCTAAAAGATGGTGATTTTTATGTTCAACAACTCCATTTTGTTGTGGTGTATATGGAAAAGAGCATTGTGAGACAATTCCTTTGTCAATTAAGAATATTTTGAATTCATAAGACATATATTCTCAACCAGAATCAAATATTAATAATTTGATGCACGTAGAACATTGATTATAAATGTAAGCCCAAAATTTCTTAATCATGGAAAATACCTCAGATTTGTATCAAAGAAAATACACCAACGTACACCGACTATAATCATCTATGAGTGTCACAAAGTATTTGAAATGAGCATGATAAATAATTGGTGAGATTCCCCAAAAATCACTATGAATGACATCAAAAAACTTTGTAGCACGACCACAAAAATTAGGAAAAAGAAGATTTTTACTTTTCTATAATTTACAGGTACAATAATCAATGGAAGCAACTGAAAATTGATTTTTATTTACTAATAAACCAGAATTTCATAAATGAGACAACACAACAGAATTTGGATGTCCTAGACGCTTATGCAAAATCTGAGTCTTACTAGCATTAGAAGTACAGGCAAAAAATAGAGTAGGAGGAATAGATAAGTGTATAGAAAACAATCATCCAACTTTAGTCCGCCTTACGATTATCGTCTTCGACACTTGATCCTGCACAAGACAACCATTACGAGAAAAATTTACATCTCAATTGTTATCTACCAATTGTCCAACTGAAATAAGACTAGTTGAGAGCTTTGGTGAAACAAAAACATTCTTGATAGTTGGAGTAATATCCCCAACCTTGGTAATGGGTAAATTACTACCATTGGCAATCTCTATTTCTGATAGACCTTGATACTTACGAACATTTTTTAGGATGCTCGGTGAGTTGTCATATGATTGAAAGCACCTGAATCAACAATCCAAAAATTAGATGTAACATCATTACCTTGTAATCCCAATGCTGAAAAGGCTGACATGATCATTTGTTGAACCATTCAGGAGTAAGATCTTGTCCTGAAGATGAGTTATCAATAGTGGAACCATTTATCCCAGCCTGAAAATTATTGACCCCACGATTTTGAGGGTCTGTGGGACATTCTTTTTGTTCGCCATAATTACAGAACTTGTTGCTACAACTACTAGGAATATGCACATATTCCTTGCAACTGTAGTATTGAGTTCGACTCATATCACTGCCCTTTCCTTTACCTTGAGCAACAAATACAACAGTGATGTCATTTTCCTTATTGAAAGCATTTTGTGGTACAAAACATTGTTCCTTGTACCAAACATCCAAAGAGTGAGACGGGTCATGATTCATCAAGTTAGAGCGAACATTCTCAAAGTCAAAGCGTATTTTCATCATAATATGTTCTCGCTTGCTTGCTCATGAACTCCCTGAATTACTGATAGAGATTCAGTAGGTATTTTGCCATAAACAATATCCGTAAATTTAGTCTATAAGTTCGGAAATCCAGAAAAATAATCTTGAACAGTTAGACCTTCTTTAGAGTATTTAGAAATTTCAAACTCTAATTGAAAGCGTCTTGTGCGAGGTTGTAAACCTTTTTTAAGTAATCTCACATGACCTTAGATATCTTCTATGGCCTGAGATTAAGAACAATAAGAGGGTCAATTGACCCTAGAATCCATTTCATCACCCGAGCATCTTTAATCTTACATTCACGTAGCTTTGTTGTATCAGCAGGAGCAGGATCACTTCCATCTATATGTCCCCACAGTTTTTTGGCGGTGACAAATAACTGAAATTGAAACTCCCAAGAAGAATATTTTTTTTCCAGTGAAACGAACACTGAAGGACTCAAAGTGATGTGAATTCATGCTTTTGAGTCTATATGAAAACAAGAACGACTCACGAAAGCAACTAGAATGGACTAGAGCAAAAGTCCTAGGTGGTAGGAGTGATTTTTGACAAACACTGAACAAAAAACCAAGATGGTCAAAAAAAGTTAAAAGGAACCACAAACGCTCTATGAAACAAGACAGTCAAGAGGAGGCTGTAATAGCATGTCAATTTTCTACTGAATGTCTCTCAAAGTGAGTGGCTTTTTATTATATATAGAGAAAAAAGATTACACATCCCTAAAGATTTGACATTCCATCCCTAAAGATCAACTATTCTATCCCCCCAATCTGCTATTCAATCCCTCCAAATCTTCTATTCTATCACAATATTTATTCCTTGGATTCTACAACAAGTCTATATGATCATGCTAATTTATAACACTATCTAATGACATTAATATATACAATTATTTAGATTTCAATCATGCTACCATGAAACTCACTCATATGAACTCCGAATCACGCAAACTTGGCAACGTTGGAAAGATCATTCAATGAGTTTTCCAACCATATCTGGAAGTGCCCTTAACTAAACCTGAGCTAGCAGTTATGGTTGTTTGAAATTGAACAAAAACTCACTTTTCCTAACTTAAGAAATTTTCACGATTTTTCATTGTTCCCAAAAATGAATATTTCCAATTATAAGCTCTTCCAATTTATTTAAATTGCGATGTTACAATATCTCCCCCTTAGGGTAATTCATCCTAGAATGAGATTAATCTTACTAGGCTAAGGGTGCAACATTTTGTTTAAACACCCGTCAAGCAAATTCAAACAACCAACAAGCTCACTCATAATTTAAGGGGTGCTAAGAAGAAAAATTAGTACATTGGTTAGAAAATTTTCTCCAGATTCAAATAGATGTGGATGTCTGTTCTTACTACCCTCTTTAACTTTTCAAGTAGCTTCTCTACAAACAGATTTCTCCACATAACTTTGACTTAATGGTACTTTGTTTATTCTAAACTTGTGAACTTGGAAATCTAGATTCTGAACCTGAATCTCCTCATAAGGAAAATTATCTTTGATCTTAATATCCTTGGTTGGTCTGATAAGTGAGGCATCTTTCATGTACTTTTCTAACATGGAGATGTGAAACACCGGATGGATTGCTTCTAACTCTAGTGGTAGCTCTAGCTCATGAGATGTATTTTCAATCCTCTTCGATATTCTATATGGACCAACCTACTGGAGACTGAGCTTCCCCTCCTTACAAAATATCATAACATGTGAAACTTCGAAGTACTCAATTATCTACCTCAAACTCTAACTCTATTTTCATGACTCCGCATTGTTCCAAATCTCTCTTGAATAACTTTCATTTTCTCCATAGCTTGATAACCTAACCCGGTCCTGTCAACCCTACTTTAACAACTTCAAACCATCAACATTTCTCCCCTAATGAGCTTCACAAGGAGCCATTTGGATGCTAGAATTGTAACTATTGTCGTAAGCAACTCAACGTGGTATAGATGATCATCCCAATCACACAACCCACCTTGATACCTCAGAATACTATCTCCCGCTTAATCAAAAGCTATTGTTTTTTGCTTATAAACACTTGCCTTTAATTCAAGCAAAAGAGATTTTGGTCTTGCTTTCCTTTTACTTCTGACTCTAATTATAATTCAACCCCATTCATCCAAACTATTCCTCATTTTTTGGGACCCATTATTCGAACTCCTAATTGTGTCAGTCTAGTCTATACACCTCTTGTGCAAAATCTTTCTTACCTTCCTCGAAATGGGTGGTACTTTTTCATACTGCTCAAGGCATCAACAACCACATTGGTCTTAGCTAAATGCTAAAGAATACTAATGTCATATTCTTTGAGTAACTCTAAGCACTCTCTCTGTCTAAGATTAAACTCTTTTAACCAAAAACAAAATGAAGACTCTTATGATCGGTGAACACATCTACATGAACACCATAAAGATAATGACATCACATTTTTAAAATGAATACGACAGCAGTCAACTATAAGTTATGAGTTGGGTAATCTTTCTCATGAACTTTCAACTGCTTAGAGGCATAAGCTATAACTTCTCCATTCTTTATTAACAACAACCCAAACAAATATTTTAAATCTCTTTTTGAATGCATAGTCCCAATATACTTCTTTGAAGAAAAGACCTTAAAATCTTAACTGTTTGCGTAACATTGAAACTGAAGTCTTGAAACAAGTTAAAATGTTTTTGAAAGACTTTTTAAAAACTTTAAGAACTTATCTTGACTTAACTCTTGATTTATCTTTGACTTTGGTCTTAAATTCTCTCGACTATACTTTTAACTTATCCTTGAATTTAATTATGGATTCAAGGATTATGATTTTTGTTTGAAATGATCTGATGATGTTAGTAATGATTCAAGATAGCTAAACATGAGAAAAGACTGAAAATCTAGATTTTTAGGTGGGTCCACAATGCGGAGGCATTCTGTTTCTGAAAGCATCTTCTGAGTCCAAACTCCTCGTGTAAGCTACATGACGCAAAGCAGAAATTTTCAGAATTTTGGACCAGGAGTGCGGTGTGGAAGAAATGTCAAGTTTCAATTGATGAAATTTCATATTTTTTTTGAGCCCCAATTCAATGAAACTTAGTTCTTATTCTTAGATCAGTTTTAGATACAATTATGCAGCAAATGTACCCAAGAACTTTACTTGAAACAACCCTATAACTCGACGTAATGGACTCAAAACTTCTCATCTCAACCAATTCAAGAATAACATATGAAATCAAGAAAGGATATCAAGTTCATCAATATGCAAATACTTTTTGGACGAATTCAAACTGAAATAACATGCTCGGAACATTGGATAACTATCCCAATGATATGAGAGACTTGCATACCTTATCAAAGAAGATGCATAGCGAAAACACCAACGTTCTTGATTGATCTTGATGAGTTCCCCCTGTTTCCTTCTTCTTTTGTCTTCTCCTTTCTTCTTAACCCTAGCGTGAAGATTGTAATCTTCTAAAAAAGAATAAATTCAATCTTGAACAATATTAAACTGATAAAAATGGAATAAAACAATAGGATAGTGTAAAAGACAAAAATACCCTTTAAAATCCCGAATTTGGACATTTCCTTAATCCAACAACACAACTTTTAGAAGGCATAAGTCATCGATAAGAACTACAAATAGCGCAAACTTAGTGGCATTGGAAAGATTGTTCGAAGAGATTTCCAACCATATTTGGAAGTACCTCTAAATCATCCTGGGCTTAAAGTTATGGTTGTTTATAATTGATAAAAACTTCACTTTTTCTAACTTAAATATTTTCCAAATTTTGCATTCTTTCCAAAAATAATATATTTTCAATTATAACCTCTTCCTAGTTTTTTCAAATTGATAGATATTACATGCAGGACGGAATGTGTTCATGGATGAGGTCCATGGATCACCCCCTACAAAAGCTGGTTTGGTTCGGCCAAGAGAGGTGTGTTTTCGTAAATTAAATTTTTAATAATTAAAGGTTAGGGATGGTTTTATTTTAGTTATTTTAGATATATTAAAGTAATTTTAACTATTTACCAACCTTAAAACCCCTCACAACTGACAAACTTAAAACTCAATCAACTGTTCTCTCCCAAATTATTTCTCTCTCTCAACTCCATTGAAGACCATCAACAAGGTGAAGATTAAGGTTAAAGATCCATCATTTTCACTCAAATGTAATAAGTGAAACATCAATCAAGGTATGGGATCCTTGATCCATGGATCACTTTTCTTCATAGAGCCCTTGAAGTCTTTACTTTGAATTTATATATTCTACAAGAACTAAGTTGTTTAATTAAGCCATGGGTTCTTCCTATAATTGATTTCAATGGTTAAATTGTCTTATATTATGGTTGATTTATTGTTTAATGATTATTTTTATAGTAAAATTCCCAATGAACCCATGTACTTCCCATGACCCCAATTTCATGAATTATGATGGGTGTATATATGCAAGATGTATACTATGAATTGTGTCGCAGAATGTAGTGAATTAATCTTGTTTTATACATGCCTAGTGTAATAATTATAGGTTTAATTGTAAGACATTATTCATGATGCTTGAGAGGTTAATTCACTAGGATTGTATATGTTGATGAAGATTGTGTGTGAATCTATGATTCAACTTGATTTTGTTGATCCTATGACT
The DNA here is from genome assembly GCA_027705065.1 of Solanum peruvianum. Classification (NCBI taxonomy): domain Eukaryota; kingdom Viridiplantae; phylum Streptophyta; class Magnoliopsida; order Solanales; family Solanaceae; genus Solanum; species Solanum peruvianum. The sequence continues at coordinate 52,095 of JAKWJD010001753.1, read as the reverse complement.
TTGTGTAAATTGTGGTATTGTTGAAATACTTGTCACCCATATACCCTCACACTTGATTATGAATGATAGGTCATAATTATGTTAATTTTGATGTGTTGATTGAAAGTCTATCCTCATGAAACACCATGAACATGATGTGAAAGGTTACTCACAAACGGATAATCTAATGTGGAAAAGACATTCCCACCTAATGAATCTATGAAATACAATGATACCATGATGGTTTGAGTACTATGTATTTCTTCCATGGATATGAATATAAAGTAAAGGACAGACTTAACATGAATACTAAAGGAAATTAAGCTTTTCATAAAAAAGTTATGATTCACAAAGATTGCAATCATGACTACTTGAATGAAAAATTCATTAATGGTTTACCAACACTATTTTCTAAAAAGGTTAGAACAAAATTAAAAAATAGTTTTGACGAAAAACTCCTTATAATTAATTAACCTATAGTAACCTCATAAGTTATATAAATATTAATGGATTAGAATTATTTACCGATATTAAACTTAAAAATCAATTAAAAAGGGATAGTAAAATATCACAAAAGGAACTAGGAAATTTTTATGAAGACTTCGGTTATATTAAACTATCGGCACCCATCAATAGAGGCTTCTAAAATAAGTCATAAGAATTACCATAAATTAGAAAAATATCGTCAGTTGAAAACGAGGTTTTTAAAATTTCTAACCATGAATCTAGTAAAATTAGATTAAAACAAAACTACACAGACATGTACTGAAGTTGTGGAAAAATGGGACAGTAAGATAAAGACTCCCAAACACTAATAAAGAAAGATAAAATTAATATGTTAGAATTAGAAGAATAAGTTAAAGATAAGTAGTATTCTATCCTAGGAGAAAATAAAAATACCTTCTCCGATAAAAATCTTAGCAATGGTGATGAATTAAATATAGCCTATGACTTTGATGATGGTAAACCGTCAACCCACGTGAATGCGGCAGTACAATTTTCACCTGTATGAACAGTAGAAATGGAGGGGTCGGACCGTGTTCCATGATGGAATCCTAAGGAAAATTGGGTAGTGTAACAGAAGGGAGCAAGAACAAGCAAAGCTTAAAACAAAACATTTAAGAAAGGGATAATGCACAAGTACCCCCTCAACCTATGCCTGAAATCCCAAAGACACACTTATACCATACAAAGGTCCTATTACCCTCCTGAACTTATTTTATAAGTAATTTTCTACCCCTTTTTAGCCTACGTGGCACTGATTTGAAAAAAAATTCAACCATCATTGGGCCCACAAGATAGTGCCACGTAGGTCTAAAAGGGGTAATAAATTATTAATAAAATAAGTTTAGGGGGGTAATAGAACCTTAATATACTATAAGTGTGTCTCTGAGATTTCAGGCATAGTTTGAGGGGGTACTTGGACATTATCCCTTTAAGAAAACATAAACAAAAGAGAATAACAAGAAAGGAGTAAACAAACATAAACATAGAATTTAAAACATGCAATAAAATTAAGTAGAAAAAAAAATACTTAAAATTATCTTTTTATTCATCTAGTTGAAATTGAGAACATAGATGGGAAATTGAAATGGAAAATATGGGGTAAATGGAAAGAATTGTAGAGAGGTTTTAAAAGTCGGTAACATTTTGAATGCCCTATACTTATACAAGTTGAAAGCTTTAAATAGACCTCAAAAGTGTTGATTAATCTAAATTATTATGCTATCTAGTTTACATGTGTGCATACACTAATACACTATTGTTTTTACATGTATGTACTAACTATTACACATATCTAATAATAGTTTTTTGTGGCAGGGAATATATGTCACCTAATTGCAGACGTACCTTTGCTGCAATATCTTCTCAGGTTGATTGCTGAAAAATCTTGATATCAAGTCCTTTGTCACTTGGTCGCTTGGACTTTTGTTCCTACGGGGTCAATGTTCTTGTTGAATTTTTAACATAGTTAATGTTAACATCTGTTTGCATTGTCATATGCTGATTTTTATCCTAATGATCTTGAAAATTGTTATCTTTTTATTATTAAATTGTATGGCATATCTTTGGATTTGGTTTCCACTCTTTGATATATCTTTTATTTATAATCAAAGTTTGCTGACACTTTCATTTAATTCAGAAGGTATGCTTTTTCTATACCTTGCAGATGTAACATATCTCTATTTCTATGATCGTCATGTGAGGCAGATATATTTCTTTCTACCTAAAATTTCTCATACTGTATTTGATGTTGAGTTGATATTATATGTTTATTTGTTCCGAACTAATTCCGCCATTCGTAAGTCCATCGGGGAATTATCAGATTCTTTATTTCTTCTGAATATTTGATAAACCAAGTGTGGGTATTTGTTCTTAAAAAAATAAAGTTATAGCAAGCTACTCCGTAATCATACCAATGATATGTCTTGGGTCAATGAGCTTTTGTTAAGTGAATAGGGGTTTGTTAAGTGAATAGGGGTTTGTAGATGATCTAGAAACCATTCAAATGGACTCCAAATTCTTTTGATCAGGAACATTCAATATTGTATACTATCTAGATTACTATCTTCAAATGTATGCTCAAATTCTACTGAATCGATATCTGTCAAAATAAAGTCATAATACGTCCGGGTCTTCGTTGGATCTTTTGTCTCCACATAATTTTTGTTAGTGCAACAGGGCTTTATTATGTCTAGGATTTCATAATTCTCACATTTTTTATCAAGTGCAGTAATTGGCAGTACATGTAATAGTGTTAACTCAAATTGTGTTTTTATTTGGAGTAACCTTATACTTTTCCTTTTGGGAAGTGACCGCGAAATCCACTTGTTGGTATATCTTTCCGGTTTTCAACTTGTAACTATTATTTCTTTTGATTGAAATATTTTTATTGATTGAGGATAATTAGTTTTTTGAAAAACTAAATGAAGTGGTTGTAGCTTGGTTGAGATAGTTATAGGTTCTTTTAATGGTGAGAGTATAGTATATTTTTGTAGGAGGGAATACACATATATATCGTTTGATTTTTTGTATATTCTTCATAAAATAGTTTTTTCATTTATTTCTTTGGGTTTGAAAGTTGGTAAAGGTCTTATTCCTGACCTCATTATTTTCCTGAAAGATTCTTTTATTAATTTTTTTGGGAGATTTCCTCCCTCTATTTGAAAAATAAAGTTGTATAATACTCCCTCCGTCCCATTATATGTGACAGTTTTTGCATTTCGAGATTCAAACAAGTCTATCTTTTACCCAAACACTATGTTTAGATGTTGTTACCCATTGTACTTGTTGTATTTTAAAAAAGTGTGAATGGAAAATGAAGAGTTGCGACTTTTATGAAGAGTTGTGACTTTTATGAAATGTTGCGACTTTGATGAAAAGTTGTGACTTTTATGAAAAGTTGCAATTTTTATGAAAAGTTGTGACTTTTATGGAAAGTTGTGACTTTTATGAAAGGTGACGATTGTTGTTCCTCTTGTATTCCAAACTTTTATTGAGAATTGCATTAGAAATGACTATGTCTATTTGCTAATGGTAAGGATGAAGCAATAGAAATGTCTAGACAATGTAATATCGAAGTTGAAAATCAGTGTGAAAAATTATATAAGAAGTGATAAGAATGGAGAGTATAAATCTCATTGTGCAGAAATATGTTTGGAAAGTGAAATATCAAACTACTGCCATATTCACCTCAATCTAATGAAAAACCAAATGTTGAAAGAAATTATGGATGCATAATTTATAAGTTCGATTTTACACAAAACTTGTGTGGAGGAACTATCCTTACTGCAAAAGGATCAATAAAAATCTTTGTCCTTTTAGAAAGAAATCGATTTTGTTTGATCAGAATATGATCTTTTCCATATGTGAAATGGAAAGAAAGGAAATACAACTTGAAATATTTCAAAGTGTGGGGGTATCTAGTCAAAGTCCAAGATCCTATTCCTAAAAGAATTAAAATAGGACCTATGACTGTGGACTGTAAAATTAGACTTGAGTAGTCTAGAGAAGGGTCTAAAAGGCCTAGGAAATGGAAAGGATAATGTACTTAATAAAGAGATTCAGAGGCTTAGTAAAATGTTAAAGGACATTTACTTCCTTCGAATATGATTTTGTAACATTTTATGTGTCTTCTGTAGACTCATCCTTTGGAAAGATGGTGTCAATAAACAATATTGAAAGTTAATTGATCTTCTTCAAGAAAATAAACCTTTGGGTTCAAAATGAATCTTTAGAAGGAAAAATAACAGTTGCTGGAACTGTTGAAAAATATAAAGCAAGACTTTGTGTCAAAGGCTTTAGAAAAAAAAATTAAGATTTTGATCTTGTCGATATATATACTCGTTAGTAATTAGAATTACATCCATTCGGATGCAAAAATTATTACTGTGGTATATGACCTCCAAATTCATCAAATGAATGTGAAAAGAACTTTCTTAAATGTAGAATTGGAGGAAGAAATTTACATGGAACAACCCGAGGGTTTTGTGCTACCTGGTAAATAAAAGAAAGTATGTGAACTTGTTAAGTCACATTATGGAAGCACCAAAACAATGACATAATTCAATCAAATCATGTTGTCAAATGGATGAAGAATGATGGAAGTGATAAATGTGTTCACATTAAAATCATAAGGTCATTGTTTGTTTGTATATTGGTTATATGTTGATCATCAATAGAGACACTAATGACATAAATGCTACTAAATGTATGCTATAAAGCAAGTAGAATAAAAATTATTGGAGTTGCTAATGCGATCTTAGATATAAGAATTCGTAGAACTCCATAATGTTTAGCATTTTCATGGTCTCATTGCATTGAAAAGGTACTTAACTAGTTCAAATATTTGAATGTCAATATTGTCAAGTGTCCAATAAATGTGAGCTTTGAATTTCAAAAGAGTGAAAACAAAAGTGACTCACAATTGGATTGTTCTAGAGTTTTGGGAAGCATGATGTATATCACATAATGTGTGCGATCAGATATAGCATTTGTTATTTTAAACTGAGTCGGTTCACAAGTGATCCCAAATAAATTCATTAGATGACAATAAATAGAGTTTTGGAGTATTCAAAATAATACTTAAAACTATGTCTTGCATTATAACAATATCCAACAATATTGAAAGATATAGTGATGCAAATTGAATCATCGGAAGAATGAAGTAAAATTCACGAGTGGACATGTATTTACTATTGGTAGAGGAGCAGTCTCTTAGAAATATTTCAAAAGAGACATGTATCGCTAGCTCTACAATGATCTTTGAGCTAGGTGCTCTAGATAAGGTTGGTGAATAAGTTAAAAGACTCCGGAATTTTTTGATAGATATTCTATTTTGGCCCAAACCATTGGCATTAGTATGCGTACACTTTCACAGTCAAGATGTAATAGGTAGGGCATGGAGCATGACGTATAACGGAAAGTCTCGTAATATACGACATAGACATGATACTGTTAGAAAACTACTCTCTAGTGGAATTATCAGAATTGACTATGTAAAGTCAAAGGATAATGTGTCGGATCCACTTACAAAAAGGCCTAACTAGAGAGAAAGTTAAAAGATCATCTAAGGGAATGAATTTACGGCTTAGGACAAGTCATCATGGCGGTAACTCTATCTAGCAGACTGGAGATCCCAAGAGCTAGACTCAAGGAGAAAAACAAAGTTGTGAATGACGGTTCGGCATTGTCAATAAACTCAATCCATTCTCATGATGAAGACAATGCTCAAGGACAAGGATACAACATTAAGGCTTCTTAATGAGTTAATAAAGCTTAATGGTTTTAATGATTTTCTAAGTTTGGCAGAGTTGACCAAATAGTGTATCTACGCGATAAAACGGTTAGAAATCACCTATGTGAGTGTGAAGTGTAAGCCGCTTCAAAGAAGATGATTGTCAAAAGCCCATCTCTATACACTCATGAAACCAGGAGGTGTTCATGGCTAAAACGAACACAACCGTAAGAACCATAAATGGTAAAGTTAATTGTGTGACATATGGTTGTCTAGGTATACACCAAAGTTCGACGGTTCAAAGATATCGCATCTACCGATTGACCGAGTATATCCGACATATGTTCACTACGGAAAGTCCAAGGGGAAACCTACTTATCCAGATGCAATTATTTCTTGCTTGTAAAGTACACATACTTATCCGTTTCTTTGACTTCGAGTCATTCCCCATTCATGCGGGGGATTGTTGTATTTTAAAAAAGGTGTGGATGGAAAATGAAGAGTTGCGACTTTTATGAAGAGTTGTGACTTTTATGAAATGTTGCGACTTGATGATGAAAAGTTGTGACTTTTATGAAAAGTTGCAATTTTTATGAAAAGTTGTGACTTTTATGGAAAGTTGTGACTTTTATGAAAGGTGACGACCATTCTGAAAGATTGTGACTTTTCCAAAGGTTTGTGACCTTTCTGGTAAGGCACAATAAGAACCTTTTTGCACCACCCTTTGTCTTCTATAAATTGAGGGATTTCCTCTCATTTTAATAAAGAATTTGACTTCTTCTTCAACTACTAATCTAGTATTCTAAGTGTACTTTACTGCCATTGAGTGGTTCGCTGACACCGGAGTTTTTGGTATCTATACTCTGGTGATTGAGATCATTTTACGCTGGGAGGTCATATTCCAAATCAAACCTCGGATACTAGAGGGGAATAATTTCCTTAAGGGGACACTGTGAATTCTGTGGACTTGATCTTTTTCCTATTAAAAGTTTCCAGATTCTGGTACGTGTTTTACAAATTTTAGATTTGTGAATTAATTTCAGTTCTTCTATTCTTCTGTTCTTCACTGGTTCATTAAACTTGGTAACTTCGTGTTTCTCCAAAGTTTGTTGGAATCAGTAAGATTCTTTAGACACATATTTACAACAATTCCTCTTTAAGAAAAAATTTCGTATATTTTTTTTAAAATCTTTTTCTGATTCTAGTTTCACTACTAGTATTAATTTTCTAGTTGTGAAAATGGTCTTAAACTTTGTTTTCTTACAAAGATGTTCAAAGTTTTGTTCTATGTATGTTTGGAATACAAGAGGAACAACAGTACTGTACTGCATTGTTACCACACTTACGATGTTTGTTTGATTGTTACTTATAATGTATTGTATTGTATAGTTAAATTTCGTTGTTACGTAACAATGAAAGTCACCACTATATGAAACCACCAATTCGGTGTGTTCTCATTGTTACTTGATTTTTTTTCCAATTATATCCTTACGTAATATTTCATAATACTATTTTACTCTTTACCCTATATTATTTAATCTCAGTAAAATCTCCTACCCAAAAACTACTACGCTATTTTGTTCCTACTAGGTTTGATCGTCTTTCTTCTTTTTTCTTCTCTTTTTTTAGTCACGTTCTTCCTCTTTATTCTTCTTTTTTTAATCACACAGTCTTCCTTTTTTCTATTCTTTTATCTCTTTCAACATATTATTGTATATTTTTTTTTTGCAGATTTTAACATTATACAAATACAAAAGTTACAGGTACTTAAGTTTTGTTCATATATTTTTTTTACGTTGATTTATATTGGACAAAAGTCGTTAGTTAACAATTCTTTAGAATGATAATAGGGAATCTATTTTCACATTCCATAAAGTTCAGAAAAAGACAAGTAGTTTTACACCTATTTATAAATGTAGCGTGGTTCGTCAGCTTTTTTGAAAATTAAAGCAATGTTTGATCCACAAATTAAAGGATAATATAGCAAAGCATGCCTAGCCAGAAAAATAAACAAGTAGACATGTTATTTTTTAAATAAGGAATTACATAATTGGTACTCTATTTTATATGTACTATAAGATTGTACTGTTTCTGTCGTAGTGATAAGGTGTATCATAAATACATAAGTTTATAGATTTTAGTGTCTTATCTAAGCTTTGATATGGAGGATCTTGTTGTAGTGTCATTGGAAGTAGAGATTTTATCGCTAATCCTATTATAATAAAGTGAGCAACTTGTCTTTGATTTTTGTTGTTAATGAGTGTAAGCCTATTTTGGGCCACTCCTGTTATAAGAACAATGTGCAACGATACATAGTTGTCTTCCATTAGGGTCAGATATACCCAATTTTGTAAAATTTTAAAATAACTTGAAAACATAGCAAAAAGATAAAAGAAAAAACTTCAGTACTCCTACATCTCTACCATCTTTATACATGCATAATATATTATTTTTATAAACGATATTAAAGCTCTTATTGTAATGACCCAGAAAAATTATTTTCAGAAATATTTGAGCTATTTGTTGATTTTAAATATTTAGTTGATGGTTAATTTTTAAATAATTATTAATTTTTAATTGATGGCTTATTGGTTAAGTCCATAATTTATTTTAACACCCTATACTATTTGACCCATATAAATAAAAGTAACATAATAGAATTTGTCACTTTCAATACCTAATTAATTTAGAAAAAAAATATAAGAGATAAAAGAAGAACGAGAAGAAGAATTCTTGCGGCTGATGAAAAACAAAATGGAAAACCTCGAAGAAATCAAGTAAGTGTTATTTGATCTAATTAGTGTAATTTGTTTGTGTGTTGTTGTTTGAAAGTTTAAGAAAAAAGACAAAAGGGTTGTCATTCGTATTGTTGGGCGTTGAAAAGAAAGCAAAAGGGAATTGAATTTGGGATAAGTGTTAAAGGTGAGTTATTTAAATAATATAATATTGTTTTTAGTTGTAGATGTAATGTATGATTTAGTTAGCCAATTAGCATGTGGCGTGGATGAGTGGTAAGGACAAATTCCCATCAAGAGGCTTTCTGTCACTACTTGTGTTTGTCTCTTTTCGTTATTATTTTTACCATAACATGATAATTCTATGTTTGATATAATGACATAGTTAATTAATTATTTAGTCTATTTTATTATATGAAAATTGTTAGGTGGTATTATTTAGAGAAATTGAAATTTAACCTTAGGCTTGAAACATAGAAAATATGATAATTGAAATGTTAATTGGCATAAAAATTTGGAATTGGATTATAAATTCGGATAACTTTTGAGTCTAAGCTATACCTATGGTAATATGAGTGTGGTTAGTTCAAAATCTTATTGTGAATAGATTGCTTTGAGTTTGGAATTCAGAAAAAACCGGGAAAGCTCGAGTTTCGGAGTGAATTCTTGACTGATTGAGGCAAGTAGATTTCTAAATTCTTGTTAAGTGTATGAAATGTGTGTATTTCCTTGTGGTATATCTTTGGTAGTAATAGGATTGGTGATGGGTTGACTTGTCCACATTGATTAATTGTAATGATTAAAAAAAAAGGGATAACAAAAGGCAATGTGATTAATTGTTTATGTGTGATGTGTTGAGAAAGGGTTGAAGGATTTTTGAATCATTGTCGACGTGACTTCATGTTTGTGTGGTTGTGAACTATGCAACGTTATGAAAATGGTTATCTCCGCATTATTTGTGTAAATTTGTCATCTGCATTATTCTGAGGCATTGGTTGTGACAAGTGTTATGTGCATTGCGAAAGAATGAGTACTTAAGAGGATGTACCATTTTGAGGAACGTATTGCGCGCCGCGATGGATACTGTATTTTGAGGGATGTATCGCGCGCCACGATGGTTACTATTACCGAGGGTTGTGTCGTGCACCGCGACAGATGCATGGACAGATATGTCACCTATGGGTCCCAGACTGAGAGACAGTGGGTGTGTATCATTAGGTCAGACATGCATCATTATACTTGATACTGCATTCCATTGCATTGCACATACTTATCATTAGTGAACTTGATATCGTGTTTTGCTGATCTTCTGATTGCCTTTCTGCGGAACTTGTGATTGATCAATATTTAGCTTGTTATTGCGGATTTATAATTTGTTTAAGTATTGTTGTTGAGGATATGTAATTTGTTAAAGCGTTGTTGTTGATAATATGTAATTTGTCTAAGTGTTGTTGTTGAGCTACGTGCTATGTATACTGTGAGCTGTTAGATTGGTTGATTTTACTGCAGGTTGTAGTTGTGGAGGTTCGGTTGGGGGTGGTAGGATGTCACGACCCAAATCGGGGCCGCGACTGGCACCCACATTCACCCTCCTATGTGAGCGAACCAACCAATCTAAACCTTAACATTTCAATTTATATCAACAAAAAATAATGCGGAAGACTTAAACTCATTAATAAAAACAATTCAGACTATTATTATTATCCCCAAAATCTGGAAGTCATCATCACAAGAACATCTATCCTCAAATTACTAAACTAAAATGTCTAAGAACAAAATAACTAAAAAGCTAGTCCATGCCGAAAGTTCAAGGCATCAAGACTTGAAGAAGAAGATCCAGTCCAAGCTAGACGCATTAGCTCACCCTGAATTTCCGAAGGTAGTGAAGACTGGCTTGATCTACTGCTGAGTCGAAGTTGACGGAACGTTTGCTGCATTACACAATTAACAAAGAAGAAACATAAAAGTAGGGGGTCAGTACAACCACAAGTACTGAGTAGATATCATCGGCCAACTCAAAATAGAAGATAATATATATCAAGTAATATCATAAATCAACTATAAACTCAACATGTAGCAACAACAAGTATTATAATCGTCAATAAATACTATCAAGTTCATTCATGAGGGCTCAAGCCACAATACCATACTCATTTGGGAAATAAGTTCATTATGTTGAGTATATTATCATCTTTCAAGATTCATTATCTTTCTTCCTCTTGTGTCGGTACGTGGCACTCCGATCCCCTATCACTATGTGTCGGTACGTGACACTCCGATCCACTAATTCTACGTGTCGGTTCGTGACACCCGATCCCCTATATGTGTCGGTACGTGACACTCCGATCCCCTATATGTGTCGGAACGTGACACTCCGATCCCCTATATGTGTCGGTACGTGACACTCCGATCCCCTATATCTACGTGTCGGTTCGTGACACCCACACCCGTCCCACTAATACTATGTGTCGGAACGTGACACTCCGATCCCCTATATCTACGTGTCGGTTCGTGACACCCATCCCACTAATACTATGTGTCGGAACGTGACACTCCGATCCACTAAATTCATTCTATCCGTTCATCAAGCCTTCTCTATACCAAGGCATCATCAATCCCATTACTTTAATTCATCAAGCCTTCTTTTATACCAAGGCTTCATCATTAATATCGTAGATTAAAGATTCTTTCAAGATTTGGGATTCAATGGTTTTCATCATGCTTGTTTTATCAAAATCACATAATCATAATCATGCAAGCATACAATTAAGCATATAGGCAGGTTTACAATACCACTAACACATATCATACCCTATTAAGAGTTCACTACGAATATCGTAAAATAACCATAACCTACCTCCACCGAAGAATAGTGATCAACAAGAATTTTCCCCGAAGCTTTCTTCTTCTCGTCCAATCTCCCTCAATTCGTTCTCTTTCTCTCTATTGTTCTTTCTCTTTTTGTTTTCTTTATTCAAACCCTCCTTCTTTTTACCCTAATTAAAATATAATTAAGTGTAAAAGAGGACAATAAAACCCACTAATTAACTTAAGGTTACCTCTTTTAACCCCCAAGTAATTAGACTTATTAATATTAACCCTTAATCTTTATAATTAAGGAAGGAATAGTCCAAAACGACCCTTAAAACGTGTAGAGAAATCCTAAACTGCCTGGGATTTGCGCAACCTGTGACGGGCCGTCGTGCCTGCGACGGTCCGTCACGAGGGTCGTCGCATCCTCCCCAAATTCCAAGTGAACTGTGACGGCCCGTCACCCCTGTGACGGCCCGTCACCCCTGTGACGGTCCGTCCTGCACCTCCGTCATGACGGTCAGAAGCTCGTTTCTTGTACCAAATTCTCAAAAGTTGAAGTGTTTTGCAACGGAAACTCAGGACGGTTCGTCGTGGATGTGACGGCACGTCCTGCAGGTCCATCACAATTTACAGAGAGTCGATTTTAATATCCAATTTGAAGAATTCTAAGTGTCATGGAACGAAACCTCCTCGACGGGCCGTCGTGACCACGACGGTCCGTCGTGGCACCCGTCGTCCCAGCCAATTTTTCCAGAATAAAATCTGCTGCTCAAAACGACTAAACAGGTCATTACAATAGATACCAATTTACCCATCGTTCGTCCCTAAACGATCAAAAGAAGAAAACAATGGCGAAAAGGAGTACCTGAATCTGTAAACAGATGTGGGTATTTTTCTTGCATATCTGCCTCCTTCTCCCAAGTAGCCTCTTCAACCGGTCGATTCTTCCATTGAACTTTGATGGATGCAATCTCTCTCAACCTCAACTTGCGAACTTCTCTATCTAATATAGCAACCGGTTCCTCTTCATAAGTCAAGTTCTCATCCAACAAAACTGAATCCCAACGGATAATGTAGTTTCCATCTCCGTGGTATTTCTTCAACATGGACACATGAAACACCGGATGCACTCCGGACAGCCCTGGGGGCAAGGCTAATTCATAAGCCACCTCCCCTATTCGCTTTAGTACCTCGAATGGTCCAATATACCTTGGACTTGGCTTACCTCTTTTGCCAAACCGCATCACCCCTTTCATGGGTGAAACCTTCAACAAGACTTGTTCACCTTCCATGAACTCCAAGTCTCTAACTTTTCGGTCTGCATACTCCTTTTGTCTACTTTGAGCCGCTAAAAGCTTTTCTTGAATAGCTTTCACCTTCTCCATAGAATCTCTTAACAGATCAGTCCCCCAAGGTCTAACTTCAAAGGCATCAAACCAACCAATGGGAGACCTACATCTCCTCCCATACAATGCTTCAAATGGAGCCATGTCAATGCTGGAGTGATAGCTATTATTGTATGAAAATTCTGCCAAAGGTAAGAAACTATCCCAATGACCACCAAACTCTATCACACCATGCACGAAGCATATCCTCCAACACTTGAATCGTTCGCTCAGACTGACCATCGGTCTGAGGGTGAAATGCAGTGCTAAGGTCCAACCTAGTACCCAATTCAGTATGCAATGTTTTCCAAAACATAGAAGTAACTGCGTACCTCTATCTGATATGATGGATAGTGGAACCCCATGCAATCGAACGATTTCTGAGATGTAGATTTTTGCTAACTTCTCTGCATTGTAAGTCACCTTGACCGGAATGAAATGAGCAGACTTAGTTAACCTATCAACAATCACCCAAATGGAGTCATACTTACCTATTGTCTTTGGAAGACCAACCACGAAGTCCATCGCGATTTTCTCCCACTTCCATTCAGGAATGGGCATTCTCTGAAGCGTTCCTCCGGGCCTCTGGTGTTCATACTTTACTTGTTGACAGTTTGGACATTTGGCAATAAAGTCAACAATATCCCGCTTCATTCTACTCCACCAAAAGTGTTGCTTTAGATCGCGATACATCTTGGTTGCACCCGGATGTATAGAATACCTCGTACTATGAGCCTCTGTCATAATAGTGTTGATCAAATTATCGACGCGGGGTACACATACCCTTCCTTTAATCCTCAAAACACCTTCCTCATCAATTGTTGCTTCTTAGCCTCTCCTTGCAACACCTTATCTCGAATCTGGATCAATTCTCATCATCAAACTGCTTCCCCTTAATCTTGTCAAGGAAGGAGGATCTTGCCTCCACACAAGCTAACAATCCTCCCTTCTCATTTACTTCTAACCTCATGAGGTCATTAGCCAAAATCTGCACTTCTCTAGCCAATGGGCGTCTAGAAGCTTGCAAATGAGCTAGACTTCCCATGCTTCGGCCTTTCTACTCAAGGCATCTGCGACAACATTCGCCTTCCCTGGATGATACAAAATGGTGATGTCGTAGTCCTTCAATAGTTCCATCCATCTCCTTTGTCTCAAGTTCAAATCTTTCAGAGTAAAGACATACTGTAGACTACGATGATCCGTATAGATTTCACACTTAACCCCATATAAATAATGCCTCCATTGCTTCAATGCAAACACTACCGCGGCCAATTCCAAGTCATGAGTTGGATAGTTACGTTCATGCACTTTTAATTATCTTGAAGCATAAGCAATCACGTTCTTCTCTTGCATTAGCACTGCACCCAAACCGTATAGGATGCATCACAATAGACAATGAAGTTCTTACCTTCCACTGGCAAGGTAAGGATAGGTGCGGTAGTCAACAAAGTCTTGAGTTTCTGAAAGCTTTCCTCACACTCATCCGACCATACAAATGGAACGTTTTGCTTAGTCAAGTTCGTCAGTTGGGAAGCAATAGAAGAGTATCCTTGACGAATCGGCGGTAGTAGCTAGCTAACCCCACAAAACTCCGTATTTCTGACACATTAGTGGGTCTTACCCAATTCTTTACTGTTTCAATCTTAGAAGGATCTACCATCACTCCTTCCTTAGAAACCACATGCCCCAAGAAGGACACTGCATCTAGCCAAAACTCACACTTAGAGAACTTGGCATAAAGCTTTTTCTCCCTCAACATTTCCAATACAATTCTCAAATGCTCCTCATGTTCCTCCCTACTTTTAGAATATACCAGTATATCATCTATAAATACGATCACGAAGAGATCCAAATACGGCTTAAATATCCCATTCATCAAGCTCATGAAAGCAGCGGGGGCATTTGTAAGACCAAAGGACATCACCACAAATTCATAATGCCCATAACTAGTCCGAAAAGCGGTCTTTGGCACATCTGTTGCCCGTATTTTCAATTGATGATAACCGGATCTCAAGTCGATCTTCGAGAAGACACAAGCACCTTGTAGTTGATCGAATAAGTCATCAATGCGAGGAAGAGGATACTTGTTCTTAATAGTTACCTTGTTCAGTTGTCTATAGTCTATGCACATCCGAAAACTCCCATCCTTCTTCTTCACAAACAAAACCGGAGCACCCCAAGGAGATGCACTTGGTCTAATGAAGCCTTTACTCAACAATTCTTCAAGTTGAGCCTTTAACTCTCTTAATTCGGCGGGAGCCATTCTATAAGGGGGTATAGAAATGGGGCGAGTACCCGGTTCCAAATCAATGCAGAAATCAATATCCCTATCCGGTGGCATGCCAGGAAGATCTGCAGGGAACACATCCAAAAACTCACGGACTACCGAAACTGACTCAATCGAGGGTACTTGGGTAGTGTCATCCTTAAGATGTGCCAAGAAAGCTAAACACCCTTTACTCACCATTTTCTTAGCACGAAGAAAGGATATGATACGCACCGGATTGGAAGTGTAGTCACCCTCCCACACTAACGGATCTGCCCCAGGCTTGGCTAACGTCACTGTTTTAGCATTACAATCCAAAATCGCAAAATTCGAAGAAAGCCAAGTCATACCCAGAATTACATCAAAGTCACCCATTTCTAAAATAACCAAATCTACATAAGTGTTGCTCCCACAAAAATTCACCAAACAAGACCTATATACTTTTTCGACTATCACAGACTCACCCACCGGAGTAGAAACGAATAGGCATGTCAAGTATTTCACAATGTAATTTTAGACCATTAGCAAATGAGGAAGATACATAAGAAAATGTGGATCCGGGATCAATAATACAGATGCCATGCAATCACAAACCGAAAGATTACCTGTGATAACAGCATCAGACGCCTCCGCTTCAGATCTCCAGGGAAAGCGTAACAATGGGCCCTATCGTTCGTCTGTCCGTTGCCCCTACCATGTTGTGTAGTAGTGGCTCCGTTTTGCCCATCACCTCTGCCGTTGTGGTGACCACCATTACCTCGACCACCACGTCCTCTAGAAAAGCGGCCTCTACCATGACCACCTCTACGTCTAGCCATTGGGGTTCTGTAACTCTGTTTTTGAAAAATTCCTCCTAATATGTCCAATCTCCCCACATCCATAGCACTCTCTGGAGTCAGGCATAGGTCTCTCGGAGTAGTGTTGACCGTTCTGAGGTTGACCCCCAACTACAGTCTGTAGTGAAGACTGAATTGGTCGAACTGAGTGACCTCCGGAGTTCTGTCCTCTAGAGTAGGAACCATTAAACTCACCTCCCCTTCGAAACCTCTTTGATGTCGATGTCGTGGTGAAGTCATCTGGCTTCACTCCTTCCACCTCTATCACAAAATCTACCACCTCTTGGAAGGATGTTGCCGTAGCCGCTACCTGTAAGGCTGAAATCCGCAACTCTGACCTCAACCCCTTCACGAAACGGCGAATCCGTTCTTGTGGACTGAAACAAAGTTGGGTGGCATATCTGGATAGTGCGCAAAATTTAGCCTCATATGCGTTAACTGTCATCCTTCCTTGCTCTAGACTCAAGAACTCATCCCTTTTTCTATCCCTCAAGGTCCTTGGGATATACTTCTCCATAAACAAGCTAGAGAATGATTCCCAAGTCATAGGTGGTGCCTCTGTTGATTGACACTCAACATGTGAACGCCACCACATTTTGGCGTTCCCTTGAAACTGATAGCTCACGAACTCGACACCAACCTCTCTACTATACCCATCTTGTGTAGTAGCTCATGACAATCAACCAGAAAATCGTAGGCATCCTCTGATTCTGCACCCTTAAAGACTGGGGGTTTCAATTTCAAGAACTTACTGAAAAGTTCATGTTGATCTGTTTGTCATGATAGGCCCAGTAGTCAGACGTGGAAATGTGCCTATTCCCAATGATGCATCCATGCGGGGAGCCATAGTAGCCGCATGTCGTATTTCTGAAATCGGAGGTGTTGGTGCAGAAACAACTGGAGGTGCCTGACCCTGATCGGATAACCGCTAAGATAAGCAAGTACTTGGTTGATCATATCTGGGGTAGGTTGGGGTGGAATTTCCTCATTCTGCCCTTGTTCATTCTCCCCTTCCTCACCCTCTCTTACCGCTTCCTCAGTAGGTGGAGGAGTCACCGCCCTAGTATCAGATGGACTAGGTGCTCGTCTCTTCCTCTAGAGGACGTCCTCCCACGACCTCTACCACGGCCTCTTGCCACTGTTCTTCCTCGAGCCACAGCCCCAGTGGCCGGCTCAGATGTTTCTTGTCTTCCGTTGTTGCTGTTGGTGTGGTCGTTGCTCTAGTTCTAACCATCTGCGAAATAGAGTAAAGATGGTCAGATACCAATTTGTATCACCTAGATACCAATTGGACTCAAGTAGTAGCACGAAAGAAAGAATGAAAGAATGGAATTTTCCTAAGGTCTTATAGCCTCTCAAAGAAAAGTAAAGGCGTCCCCCTACCGTTCCTTAAGACTCTACTAGACTCGTTCTTGTGTGATGAGACCAATGAACCTAATGCTCTGATACCAAGTTTGTCACGACCCAAATCGGGGCCGCGACTGGCACCCACATTCACCCTCCTATGTGAGCGAACCAATCAATCTAAACCTTAACATTTCAATTTATATCAACAGAAAATAATGCGGAAGACTTAAACTCATTAATAAAAACAATTCAGACTATTATTATTATCCCCAAAATCTGGAAGTCATCATCACAAGAACACTATCCTCAATTACAAAACTAAAATGTCTAAGAACAAAATAACTAAAAAGTTAGTCCATGCCGAAAGTTCAAGGCATCAAGACTTGAAGAAGAATCCAGTCCAAGCTAGACGCATTAGCTCACCCTGAATTTCCGAATGGAGTGAAGACTGGGTTGATCTACTGCTGAGTCGAAGTTGACGGAACGTTTGCTGCATTACACAATTAACAAAGAAGAAACATAAAAGTAGGGGGTCAGTACAACCACAAGTACTGAGTAGATATCATCGGCCAACTCAAAATAGAAGATAATATATATCAAGTAATATCATAAATCAACTATAAACTCAACATGTAGCAACAACAAGTATTATAATCGTCAATAATACCATCAAGTTCATTCATGAGGGCTCAAGCCTCAATACCATACTCATTTGGGAAATAAGTTCATTATGTTGAGTATTATCATCTTTCAAGATTCATTATCTTTCTTCATCTTGTGTCGGTACGTGGCACTCCGATCCCCTATCACTATGTGTCGGTACGTGACACTCCGATCCAGTAATTCTACATGTCGGTTCGTGACACCCGATCCCCTATATGTGTCGGTACGTGACACTCCGATCCCCTATATGTGTCGGAACGTGACACTCTCCGATCCCCTATATGTGTCGGTACGTGACACTCTGATCCCCTATATCTACGTGTCGGTTCGTGACACCCGTCCCACTAATACTATGTGTCGGAACGTGACACTCCGATCCCCTATATCTACGTGTCGGTTCGTGACACCAGTCCCACTAATACTATGTGTCGGAACGTGACACTCCGATCCACTAAATTCATTCTATCCGTTCATCAAGCCTTCTCTATACCAAGGCATCATCAATCCCATTACTTTAATTCATCAAGCCTTCTTTTATACCAAGGCATCATCATTAATATCGTAGATTAAAGATTCTTTCAAGATTTGGGATTCAATGGTTTTCATCATGCTTTGTTATCAAAATCACATAATCATAATCATGCAAGCATACAATTAAGCATATAGGCAGGTTTACAATACCACTAACACATATCATACCCTATTAAGAGTTCACTACGAATATCGTAAAAACATAACCTACCTCCACCACCGAAGAATAGTGATCAACAAGAATTTTCCCCAAAGCTTTGTTCTTCTCGTCCAATCTCCCTCAATTCGTTTCTCTTTCTCTCTATTGTTCTTTCTCTTTTTGTTTTCTTTATTCAAACCCTCCTTCTTTTTACCCTAATTAAAATATAATTAAGTGTAAAAGAGGACAATAAAACCCACTAATTAACTTAAGGTTACCTCTTTTAACCCCCAAGTAATTAGACTTATTAATATTAACCCTTAATCTTTATAATAAGGAAGGAATAGTCCAAAACGACCCTTAAAACGTGTAGAGAAATCCTAAACTGCCTGGGATTTGCGCAACCTGTGACGGGCCGTCGTGCCTGCGACGGTCCGTCACGAGGGTCGTCGCATCCTCCCCAAATTCCAGGTGAACTATGACGGCCCGTCACCCCTGTGACGGTCCGTCCTGCACCTCCGTCATGACGGTCAGAAGCTCGTTTCTTATACCAAATTCTCAAAAGTTGAAGTGTTTTGCAACGGAAACTCACGACGGTTCGTCGTGGATGTGACGGCACGTCCTGCAGGTCCGTCATAATTTACAGAGAGTCGATTTTAATATCCAATTTGAAGAATTCTAAGTGTCATGGAACGAAACCTCCTCGACGGGCCGTCGTGACTACGACGGTCCGTCGTGGCACCCGTCGTCCCAGCCAGTTTTTCCAGAATAAAATCTGCTGCTCAAAACGACTAAACAGGTCGTTACATAGGAGTACTCGTATTTCATTCATCCCTTAGCTTGTGTTTAGAGGTTTACTTGCTGAGTATCGTGTGTTTGGTACTCACCCCTTGATTTACAAATTTTTGTAGGTTATGAGCCTGAATTTTTGTTGTACTTGTCATTCTCTTCTTTTCGAGGCTTCTTGGAGTTTGAGAGGTAGATGTTTCCATCTCAGCAGACTTTCTTCTCCATAATTATGATCTTGTTCTATTCTACAAACAAGTTCATTTGAGACTCGAGTTTTTTTCTTTTGAATCAATTGTAATACTCTAGAGAGCCTTGTACGTGATACCAGGTTTTGGGGTTTTTATTAAGTCACTTATATTTTTTTCATTTCCGCACTTTATTGAAATGGTTGAGTTTTAGGCTAACTTTTATTGTGTGGATAAGACAAGTGCCATCACGTCCATTTTTGGGTCGTGGCAAAATTGTGTCTGAGCCCTAGGTTCATAGGTCTCACATATGTACAAGCCGAGTCTAAGTAGAGTCTTGAAGAACTGTACGGAGACGTATGTACTTATCTTCGAGAGGCTATAGTGACTTTTTAGAAAAATCATCACTTCTTGAATCCCTATCATGCGTTATTCGTCTGTCTTGATCTGTACTATCACTTATAGTGATGGCTCATGTGTGGTTCCTCATATGAGTAATTGACGTCGTGTATGGTTTAAAATGTTTGCTCTGGTATTAAGGGGGAAGTATTACTTACAGAAAGGATGCATAGTTAGATTTTAAATGTTTAAAAATTTAAAGAGATTGTTTAAGGTTAGTTACCCTAGTAAAATGAATAGTACTTAGGTGTTATATACGATATATGGAATGATTTGACTGTTATTGAAAGTGAAAATGATTAAGGGTTGTCTAGATAATGAACAATGTTGCTTGGAAAGTCAAGTTTGTATAGTTTTAATGACATATATGGGTTCCTTAGCGAATGATATTGCGCCAATCGAAGTTGAAATATTTCGTAGATTGAGTATATAAATAAAAAGTCATAATACGACTTCTATAATGGTGTACCTATTCCTATTTGGTAATGGTTATGGAGTGGGTTATTTTTTTTTATTGACCTGACGTACGAAAAGATACATATATCTTGGGCTAGACACATAACTAATTTGGTGATATTTTACGATTTTTTTATTTGGATATCATCTTCTCGTAGGTATGATGTGTTCTAGTGGTGGATTTTAACGGATTTTTATGATGCGATACTAGTGGATTATGAAAATGAATATGTTGATTGTTAAGTGCAAATAATAACTACTTACGAAACTATCTAATGTATTACAAGCTCATATAATAAAATTTGGTGTTGAATTCATTTTTTTTTAAAAAAAACAAACTAGCTTGTTAGTACGGATGAATGGGTTAACCATTATTTATAAGGAAGCCTTTAGTGGTGGATTTTTGGTACGGTATTGATGTGTTTAAATTGAGAAGCGTATTCTGAGGGTTGTATACAAAGGATTGATGATTCCATCTTAAGGTCCTAGGGAATGTATAGATACAAGAATGACAAACTTATGGGTAAAAAAGTCTTAAAGAGTATACTTGTGTGAAGATAGTTGAAGATTTTTGTAAGAAAAACATATAAGATTGAGTTAGTCCTTTTGATATTTGTTGGTATAACTGGATTTAAAGTGTCATATTTATGAAAAGATGTACTTTGTGGTGATGGCAACAGCTAGATGAGCATGATGGTAATAATAGTTCGTGATAGATTGTATTGGAGATGAAAGTATGTAATAAGGCTTGTTGGTTAAACGAATTTTGTATTATAATGATGACTTGTGAGTATTTAAGCCTGAGGTTTGATATTGTTGGATGAGTAGCTTGATTGCAAGGAAAATTGTTGGAGGTGTTGAAAAAACCGCTCGAATAGAACCTAAAGGATCTACAAGCATAATGAAAAATAATAATAAATTAGTGGGATATAATATTCGGAAAGAGGTGAGAGTAAGAATTTTTCAAAGGAGTTGAGAATTAGATTTACAGATACGTAACTTCACACCCATTTTTTTCTATGATTATGGTAATATATAATGTCACATGATCATCAGATTGGTTAAAACGAATGGATAAAACTTGAGAAAAGATTATGAATGTTCAATTTGAGTTCTTTATAAGTATTTATTTGGTGTTTTGAGTTTTGAAATGAGTGCGGTTGAATTTTATTGCAAAAGATATGATCAGGTCTATGGAGAGACGACCAATGATAAACTAAGATATGTCGATTCATAAAAATCATCAAGGTATGAACTAATGTTGATAGATAAAGGAATTGTGTTACACAGTTGAATTCAAATTCAAGTTTTTCATGGTGAGTTTAGGTCTGTGGTATTTTTTTTTTTTTAAAGATTGGAATTGGTAAAGTATGACGGATTGATTATATTAAGTATAAGCATTTGGAAGGACATAAAATTGAGTAGTACAGTTGGTTACTTTTGATTGTTATACCTATGGGGGATTTCACATAATATTTGGTTTAGAAGATAAGGTAAAAAAAAATATATTATGGATTGTTGGTCAAATGATAAGATTGGTAAGCGAGTCAACCAAATGAATAAGAGTTTTATGTGTTAAAGAGTTCAATATATTAAGAATTGTGTGTCATGGGAAGAATATAAGAAAAGTGAAGGATTAAGACCTCTCGTATGAACCCCTGATTTGTAGTTGAAAGATTTATTGAATTTTTGCCTATGAGTTTTGATATGATTGTGAGACCTGAATTTGTTTGGTACGGACTTACTAGGAACTTATCTTTAACTTTCCTAAAAATTGAGTTTTGATTGGGTGAGAAGCAATTATGTGTGAAATATTCTATATATGTGGTCATGTCGAGCTAATGGTTCACATTATAATAGGTAACTTATAATGTTCAAAGTTGTGGACCTACATTTTTTACATAATTAATGAGGATTCGAGAGGAGCAAACTACTTTGTTGATGGGACGATACCGATTGTTATGATATGTTATATAGGCATTTGATATTGAGTAGAGGTTATGAGCTTATGGTAATCGTAATTTGAGTGACCATGAATTTCACAAGTCTATGTATTCAAATTTTTAGTGACTATGAATTTCTTCTTTCTTCAAGTTTTGAACATTAGGGGAAATTTGATATTCGAAAAGTACGTAAAATTGACATTGTGTGTGATTCAATATTGTTATCTCGATGGAAAAGTATTTTTGTAGATAGTAAATTAGTGTTATCACTCTTGAGTGTGACCCATATTTGTCATAAAATGCCTATTTAGAAAGAGAAAGTTTAATATTTTGATAATTCTAGAAGCGATAATGTGTCTACTAAGAAGACGTTAGATCTAGTGTCCATTTGCGAGTAAGGTAAATGACTGTTGGGACGATGATGTTCTGTTAGTATTAAGAATATTGTTATTAGTGGAGTACTGTGAGAATATGTGAGGTTTGATGAATTGAGTATTTGTACTATTATAATGGGGACTACACAGGTTAATTGTGGGTGACCAAAAAAAAGGAGTGGGAGAGAGATGAATTAAAATGTTTGATCTGGACATTATGGAAGGAGTATCTTGTGTTATTCGAATTTGCTTCTTACGTGATTATGTGACCACCTAATTCGTTCTAGACATAATTGAGTATAATTTACTACCTATGTCACACGTCCTTTTAGTTCAGTGGCTGAAATCCTAGTGGTGGATCGGATTATACCAATGTTGTGATGTCCTTTTGATGTGTAGAATGCTTAGGTAGATATGGTGAGTTCGGTTATGGAATATTTGATGTTGTTTGGAAAAGTATACATATACCACTGCATATACATTTACGACCTCGCTTATAAGAACTTATAGAAGAGCTTCCATGAATAGTTATAGCTATTCGATAGTTTTCTTAAAGGTTCTGCATCCTAGAGTGTACCATTTGTTGAGTGTTACTAGATCTTGTTCTTCTTTGGATTATATATGTTTGATTCTCCTTTGATAGTACCAGATGTCTAAAGATTATAATTTTATAACTTAAATTTGTGGAAAGATTGTATTGTGAAAAGAAAATCTTGATAAGATCTGTGATGGTTGGTTAAAGTTCACTTTTGATTGTATGCGGTCTCGATTCAGAATGCTATCTTGGTTATGCGAGAAAAGACTCATCATGATGGATGCGATATGGTCTAATCGGTTTCCCTTTAGGTTGAGTTCATGGTTTACTATGTGGCTTAATAATCACTCCTAATTAGTAGATATTCCAAAGTTTGAATCGAAAAATTCAATTCTTAGGAGTTGATCTTGATTGAATGGTCTTAAGTGGAATTCATTTTGAGAGATGAACAACTATTAGTAGGACATGTCTTAGAACTTTTGTTAATGTGGTTATTCATTCTTCTTCTTCCTTATGTTCGGGGACGAACATGATTTTTAGTGGTGGATAATATAATGACCCAGAAAAATTATTTTCGAAAATATTTGAGCTATTTGTTGATTTTAATAATTTAGTTGATGGTTATTTTAAAAAAAAAATAATTTTTAATTGATGTCTTCTTGGCTAAGTACATAATTTATTTTAAGACCCTATACTATTTGGCCCATATAAATAAAAATAACATCATAGAATTTGTCACATTCAATACCTAATTAATTTAGAAAAAAAAATATAAGAGATAAAAGAAACGAGAAGAAGAATTCTTGCTTGCGGCTGATGAAAAACAAAATGGAAAACCTCGAAGAAATCAAGTAAGTTTTATTTGATCTAATTATGTAATTTGTTTGTGTGTTGGTCGTTTGAAAGTTTAAGAAAAAAGACAAAAGAGTTGTCATTCGTATTGTTGGGCGTTGAACAAAAAGCAAATGGAATTCAATTGGGGATAAGTGTTAAGGTGAGTTATTTAAATAATATAATTAGTTTTTAGTGGTATAATGTTATGTATGATTTAGTTAGCCAATAGCATATGGCGTGGATGAATGGTAAGGAAAAATTCCGATCAACTTACTTTCTGTCACTAGTTGGGTTTGTCTCTTTTCGTTATTATTTTTACTATACATGATAATTCTATGTTTTGATATAATGAGATAGTTAATTAATTATTAACCCTATTTTATTATATGAAAATTGTTAGGATGGTATTATTTAGAGAAATTTAAATTTAACCCTAGGCTTGAAACATAGAAAATATGATAATTGAAAATGTTAATTGGCATAAAAATTGGGAGTTGGATTATAAATTCGGATAAGTTTTGTGTCTAAGCTATACCTATGGTAATATGATTGTGGTTAGTTCAAATTATATTGTTATTATTAATTGAATATATTGCTTTGAGTTTGGAATTCTGAAAACGGGAAGGCTCGAGTTTCTGAGTGAATTCTTGACTGATGAGGCAAGGGATTTCTAAACTCTTGTTAAGTGTATTAAATGCGTGTATTTCCTTGTGGTATATGTTGGGAGTAATGGGATTGGTGATGGATTGAATGTCTACATTGATTAATTATAATGATGAAAAAAAGGAATAACAAAAGGCAATGTGATTATTTTTTTGTGTGATGTGTTTGAGAAAGGGTTGAAGGCTTGTTGAATCTTGTTGATGTGACTTCATGTTTGTGTGGTTGTGAACTGTGCGATGTTATGAAATGGTTATCCTCATTATTTGTGTGAATTTGTCATCTCCATTATTTTGAAGCAATTGTTGTGACAAGTGTTATGTGCATTGCGAAAGAATGAGTACTTAAGAGGATGTACCATTTCCAGGGAGGTATCGCACGCCGCGATGGATACTGTATTTCGAGGGACGTATCGCGCGCTGCGATGATTACTAATATCGAGGGTCATGTCGTGCTCCCCGACAGATGCATGGACAGATATGTCCCCCATGGGTCCCGGACAGAGAGACAGCGGGTGTGTATCACTAGGTCAGACATGCATAATTATACTTGATACTGCATTCCATTGCATTGCACATACTTATCATTAGTGAACTTGATATCGTGTTTTGCTGATCTTCTGATTGCCTTTCTACGGAACTTGTTATTGATCAATATTGAGCTTGTTATTGCGGATATATATTTTGGTGAAGTATTGTTGTTGAGGATATGTAATTTGTTAGTGTTGTTGTTGATGATATATAATTTGTCTAAGTGTTGTTATTGAGCTACGTGCTATGTAAACTATGAGCTGTTAGGTTGGGTTGATTTTACTGCAGGTTGTAGTTGTGGAGGTTAGGTGGTGGTAGGAGTACTTGTATTTCATCCCCTTAGATTTTGTTTAGAGTTTACTTGCTGAGTACCGTGTGATTTGATACTCACCCCTTGCTTCTATAAGTTTTTGTAGGTTATGATCCATGATTTTTGTTGTACTTGTCATTCTCTTCTTTTCCGGGCTTCTTGGAGATTTGTGAGGTAGTTGTTTCAATAAGTATGATCTTGTTCTATTCTAAAAACAAGTTCATTTGAGACTTGATTTTTTTTTATTTTGAATCAATTGTAATACTTTAGAGCTTGTACACGTGACTACCAGGTTTGGGTTTTTTTATTAAGTTACTTATATTTATTTCCGCACGTTATTATAATGGTTGAGTTTTAGGCTGACTTGTCTTGGTGTGATAAGACTAGTGCCATCACGCCCATTTTTGTGTCGTGACACTTATATATCTCATCAAATTTTATTATAATTTACTTTTGAAAGCGAAAATGTCCAACAGAGGACATTAATCTTTTTAATTCTATTTTTATGATTTGAGCGTTAACCGATTCAAACCGCTCTGTGAACACCCCTAATAATAGTAATACTCAAGTGAGATAAAGGTAGAAGATTGGCATGAAAAAGCTAACATTCAGATTAACAAGGCAAATTAAAGCAAGGTCCGTGAATACTTTAATGGGTTAATCCATATTTTATATATAATATGTAATTTTTATGAAAATTAATTTTTGTATATATAATTTAATTGGTTGATATATTCTCCTTCATTTTATTATAGATGGTTGATCATAATAATCGAGATAGCAGTCAAACATTGGGACAACTAAGCTCTTTAGCTTTATATGCTGCACTCTTATTAGTAATTTTTTTTCAGACTTATGCATGTGAAATCGAAAAAGATCAGCGTATGATCACACACGATATAAGGCTTGAGAGACAGAGGAAGTTAGAAATGAATTGCTAAGTCATCTATTTTCAACTGAACTTTGTCGTAGTATTTTAAGAATAACCCCTTCAGCTTTTACTGGTCTATGTGAGATGTTAATTAGAGAAGGAGGTCTTAGACCAACACTTCGAGCTACAGTTGAGGAGAAAGTTACAAAAACACTTTACTTGCTAGCATATAATGTGACAAATCATGAGTTGTCTTTCATCTTTCGACAATCTGGAGAGTCAATCTGTTGTTATTTTTATGTTTTCCTATGAGCTATCTTGGGATTATATGATAAATTTATTCAACAACCTGATGGCTCTCAAGTTCCTTTTGAAATGGCTAGCAACCAAAGATTCTACCCATATTTTAAGGTGAACATAATTAATTATTTAGATTATGCCAAAATTGTTTGTGTTTTAATTGATTGTTAATATATACGGATTGTATTGGTGCAATTTATGGAACACACATACGTGTTAAAGTTGCACAAAGTGAAGCACCAAAATATCGTGGGAGAAAAGATTATCCAACACAAAATATGCTAGTTCCATGCACATTTGATTTAAAATTCACATATGTTTAGCTACATTTAATGAACAACAATTAAATCTTATATTAATTTGTTTAGGAAAATTCTACCTTGTTGATGCTGCACTCATGTTGAATAGTGTACTTATTACGCCTTTTAGGGAAGAGCGATATCACTTGAAGAGTATTAAAGAAATCCACCTCGAATTCTCGTGAATTATTTAATTTGCTACACGCTTCTTTGCGTAACTCTATTGAACGAGCATTTGTAGTTCCTAAAAAGAGATTTCCTATAATTTCTAGCTCAACAGAGTCATCATATGGTATTGAAACTCAAAAGTTTATCATATTTACATGTTGTATTTTGCAGAACTATTTAAGAGGAGTAATCCAAATGATGAATTACTTGCTCAAGTTGATGCGGAACTTATGAATAATAATGATGCACATGAAGATGTTCAAAATCGTAGAGAGAGCAATGAAGAACTTAGAAGAGGAGAGTTAATTCGAGATGGCATAGCAGCTGCCATGTGGAATAAATATCAAGACTTATTTTCTAGGAGAAACATAAAAATAATTTTTGTATCACATTTATTTATTTAAAGTTATTTGAAGTGATTTTGTGAACTATTATTTTACTTATAAAGATAATGTGTAGTGCATTTGACTTTATATTAAAACTCTTCAATATTGTTGATGATTTTTTTAATTTAATTCTTATGAATATTTATTTTAATTTTGTAGTTATCAAGATGGTGAAAAAATTAAATTCGTTTACTTCAACTGATACAAAAGTTTCAGATAATTCTCTTTGTATTTGGTCACATACTATGGACGATGCACTAATCGATGCATTTTGTCATGAGCAAGAACTTGGCAATAGGGTTGGTGGATCTTTCACTACACACACATTGGATAACATATTGAGGGAGTTACGATCAAAATTTCCAAATAAAATTCTTAATAAGGTGAGAATTCACAATCGGATGAGAAACATTAAAAAACAATTATCAAATATTATGATACATTTCCAATGGGTCTGAGCGGATTTGCATGGGATCCAATTAAAAATATCTGGAATGCTGAGTCCGAATCATGGATCAATTATTCAGGTATATTCATATTTGTTAATTTTACTCTTATTTTTATATTTTAATGTTCATCTTATTTTCTTCAATAATGTGTTGTACTTTTCATATGTAGGCTAAGCCGAAGCTGCTGATTTGAGGACCAACTCGATCAGAAATTATGATAAGCTAATGATGCTTTATGGAAAGGATAGAGCTAGTGGAAAGCATGCTGAGACAGGAACAGATATGTTAAAAAGATACTAATATGAATTTGAAAAGATCAAATAAAGTTCTTTTACTATTGAAGAGGTTGACGAAATGATTTCTATGAATGATGCTTCATTGGAAACTGAAGGAGAAAACAGGATGAGCAAGTCAACTTATTAATGATGCACCTAAATCAGATGTCTCTTCAAAGGTACCAACTCATCAAAGAAATTAAAAATCTAAACATAATCATTTTGAAGGCATAGCTGATATGTTTAGAGGTGGTATGGATAATCTGGCTCATACCATTAATCGACTTTAAACTATGCCACCTATTTCTGAAAGCAAGATGTGGCAAATGATAAAAGAGAAGAATTTGTAATCTCATATCAACTCAAAAGCTTATATATGTATTTCTCAAGATGCAATATGTGTCGCACATTGATGGGATGTCCACTGGAAGAACACAGGTCTCTTTCTGACTATGATGCTAACACGCGATTAAGTTTAGATTTATATATTGGATTTTAAGTATTTTTGATTTTATAAACATATGAATATTTTAGTTTTGACAATTATTTTACTATGCATTTTAAGGTATTGAGAATTTGAATGATTTGTTTTGTTATGAAGATTTATAGCATATAATATCGATATTATTATCAGTATAATCTAAGTTATAAAATCAAGTGATATACAAATTATACATCAACATTGTTGTAAGGTTATATGGAAAGTTGATTTAACAATTTTTAAACGAATTAAAATTCATTGTTATGATTTAGAGTTACAATTGGTGGACGAATAAATAGATTATTATTTCATTTTCACAAAGCAATATTTTTCACCTTTGCATTATTTTACAACATTCATAATTAATGTGGTATGTAATGATTTCTAGAATTGAATATAATTTTTTTAATTTTAAATAGTTTTAATTAAATCAATGTAGATACAAACGTGATAGTAATGATTGATGATATAATTTTATGTTATTCATAGACATAAAAAGATATGCATGATTGATGGATAGTTATGTTATTTTATTAATAATTACTGATAAATTTAGTATTTAAAATAGTTAAGAACATTTGGCAAATTTTTTAAATTGTAATATAGTACAATATCGTCAAACCAAGCAATGTAAATGTTATTAAACACCAGCAAACAATACAGTCCAACAAAATATTGTATCTACCAAACAGCACAATACACTACATTATGAAACAATGAGTAACATGATACATATAGAGTGTAAGTTTTTCATAGATCATTTTAACATTTTTAAATTATTTAGATATTACATCTATTTCAAAAGGTTTATCTAATCTAATCATGCATAAATAATACTTATTTTTCTTAATTTTCTAGTAGTGGGACTTGTGGATTTTATGGGTTTAGAATTCCTATGTTCAATTTTGGGAATAGTTTCTAAGAAATCTATCCTTTAAATTTTTTGTTTATTTCTCCATCTTGAGGTTGATTTAGTTGGTCAAATTTTAGTTTTTCTTTTCATTTCTGGCTCTTTTACCGAGTCAAAATGTCAATTATCTTTTATTAAAATGTCATCTCAATTTATTATCCTTGGGACCTATGTGTTGTTATAATATGCTTCAAGAGTATGATAATTCCTTCATTACTTACCATTTTAGCCTTAGAGCGGAGGTAGTTTTCATTAATTTATAATACATTTGATATATTATGGCTATTTTCCCAGTAGTTTTCCTTACTATTCATATTTCTAGTTTTAATATTTAATGTATCAATTATATTTTGATTATTAATATTTATTGAATAATTAGGATAAGAATTAAAGTATACCTGGTCATTAGCAGGGTTGCTTTTTGCTATTGCTAATAAAGCATCATCAAAATTTTATAACCTATTGTCTCTTAAAGAAGAAGACATATGGGTACATCTAAACTTGATCTATATAATAGGTTGACAACCACTTGGACAAGTAATATATAAAGAAATTTATATTTGTTTTCTTATAACTATTAATGGTTAGTTAGCTGCTAGCAATTTAATAGTCTCGGTATTTTAATTAATAGCAATGTAGACTCAGATTTTAATATCATAATTTTTAATAAAGTCGCGGTGTCTAGTGGTGATGTCATTTTATGTTGATTGAGGATCATGCGGGGAAAGAACACTATCCTTGGGCTTAAATTTCTACTTTAAAGATTACTATCAGAATAATAAATTATGTGTTGTAATTGTTGTTACCTTTTTCACTAATCTTCTTTGATCCTATTCCTCTAGGCTTGAAGACGGGAACACCCTCCGGGTCCGTCTATACGACACACACAAACTAATCTAATCCAACGGAAAAGTATGGGCTTCCCGACGTCTACATCGGGAATTATATGGTTACACCACTTTTAGGAATAAAACTAGCATGAATCTTGTCCTCGGAAAATGAGTACTCACCATTGAATCTGCTCAACTAGAGATCGGGAAATCGATCTATGCGTGATCTGGATGCTGAGAACTTGAACCTACATCATGAGTAGATGTAGCTTACGTATGCATCAATACTAGAAAGTTACTGAGAATGTAGGATATATTAAAACTGAAATAAAACATAATTGAACAAGCATAACAACAAGTATAATAATCTGACATGATAAATTGAATTCTGAGCTAACTTAATGCAATGGCCAATTTATAACATGCTGAAACTTAATACTGAAATAAATGGTCAATGCAGAGAGTATGACTGATCTGTGGGAGCTACTAATAACCAATAATAAAACCACATGATCTAAATATGGAGTCCGATGTATACGCCCAATCGAGAGGACCCAATATATCCTGCCAAAGGTATAAAGGTATGCTGGCGTGATTACTAAACTGATTACCCACAGAGGGGATACAACGTACTTGGCTAGTAGTTCTGGGACTAATTTGGTATAATAACCCTAGTACAATTGGTATTATACTACTCATAATGAATTCTGTATATTAAATGATTATGTCTGATTTTCTGTAAATACTACTGGATCGCTCGAAAATGAACATGCAAACTTCGAATGCAATAATTAATCTGGTAATCATGCATTTATAACTGAGGCATGTATATCTGAAGTGTCTGAATATCTGACCTAGCTTGTGTAATTCACAAACTAAAGAAATACAAAGCTAGGGTTCTAAAATTCTTGCAATAAACTTAATAATTACATGATAATATTTGGAACATAAAACTAATAAATTAATGAAGTTCTCTTGAAGTTCTAGAAGCCCTAGGTTTAATTATGAAAATAGAATCAAGAATCTTCCTGAAAACTAGGGACCCAAAGGTACTATGAAATCCTCCAATGAACCTCTAGAGATGAAATCCCTCGAAATCCTACTAGTATCCAAATACGATGGTTAGTAAATAACTAGAATACCTGATTGTTGCTTGTAACTACTTCTTTAACTAGGGTTCCTGAGCTTTGTCTCCTGTCTTGCTTGTAATTTTCTAAGTTTTTATTTAATTATTTGACTTAGGTATGTTTTAATTATGTTTCTAGGCTTAAACTGACAAAATATGAAAATATGATGATTTATGATTAAACAACGTAACTTAGTGTTTAAAAAACGGAGTGGGAAAGGACCAAAAGACCCCTAGGAAGGTTGTTTTTGGACAAAACGATGGCAAGGACTGACGGTCCATCATCTTCCCGATGCCCCATTGTTGTGTCCGTCATCAGGGATGTGTTCGACGAGCCTTTAATAAAATGGACATAAATTTTTACTTGGAGATCTATTTTAGCATGGTTGGTTAATATGGAAAGAAATTCAATTATCTATATGTGAGTAAGTCTTGTTACGCACAATTAATTTTGTACTAAGAGTTATGATCATTTGAAGTTGACCTAATTGCATTTCCCCTTAACTGTCTTAAATTTTCCACTTACGACCGTAGGTCTACCTACGTACCATGCTCGTCATCCCTAGCTCTTGTCATAGAGTAGGTGAAGGGATTCTTGATCGACGGTCACAGACTATGGACCATCGTTTGACCTAAGTCCGTTCGTCATCCAAAAATTAACCCAATTCTCTTGGCTGAAATTTGAAGGAGTTTCTGATCGTATTGATTATTGTGCAGGATGGACCATGTTCAGGCCACGGTTCGTTGATGCCACCGTTGGTAGTACTTGTAGATGTTTCTGAAAAACTAATTTATGGTCAGTTTTCGCTA
Source organism: Solanum peruvianum (assembly GCA_027705065.1). Classification (NCBI taxonomy): domain Eukaryota; kingdom Viridiplantae; phylum Streptophyta; class Magnoliopsida; order Solanales; family Solanaceae; genus Solanum; species Solanum peruvianum. The sequence goes on along the minus strand of JAKWJD010001753.1, from coordinate 19,743 downwards.
CGAGGTGTTACAATCCCTTAATTATGTAACACCTCTAAATAACATAGATGAAACTAGAGTCAAACACTTGTATAATGAGGTTCTGAAGTCCTAAAATTGGTTATATTGATGTTTATAGGCAGTGACTAATGTTTGTTTATGTTTGGAGGTCAAACGTCAAAGAATATCCATAATGTTCGAAAGGTTTGACTTGAAACATATTGTTTGTCTTATTGAGTTTCGTCAAGTTTTATATGTTCGTTTTAAATGAAATTGATATGAGGGGTTCCTAACATTTGTATTAACATAATTGGGTTTGAAACTTACGGGAAAAATTCCCCAAGGACCAACCAAGGGGTCCAGGAGGAGGACCCAATTTGTAGGCCAAGACTGTCCAAAATAATCCCACCTATGGAGGGCAATCGACGCTCAGTAGGCTGGCTGACGCCCTGTAGGTTGAGGGAATTGGTAGAGACTTAGTCTAGGGAGATTAAGCTCCCATTTTGCAGTCTCTTACCCAATGATGATTGCAAGCACAGCCGTTGATGGGTTAACGCCTAGTTGACTAGTCCATCGATTGGCACGTGCAGATTTTCTCCAGGTGTCTCGACCAGCTCAAGGACATTTTGGGGTTTGCACCTAACCTTCATAATGTTATTTTGATGCTTTATTAATGTTATTTTAGGTGTTTTAAGTAAATTTATAATCCTAGAACCCCTATTAAGTCATAATTCAAAATCAAAAAACCTCATACCCCTAAAGAACTCTCTAGAGGCACCAATGAGGCTAGAAGGAATATCTGAGCTTTAATTTTAGTTTCTCCATCAAATATTATCAATTTTCCTTATTTCACATCAAATCAAGGTATGATCTTCATCCTTGAATCTCTTTTTATTAATGAGTCAATCTTTAAAGTAATTTTCTAAAGCTTTCTCAAAAGATGAACTTCTAACTTGTGATCTAGCCAGCACTTCTTGCATAAAATTTTTTAAGTCATTGTATGATGATTTAATTGATGTTAGTGTGAAGATTTTAACCTTCAATCTTCATGAAACCATGCAAATCATGAACTGCTAGTTTTGACATTATTTTGGGTAATGTCTCTATACTATTGAATTCTTGTGTAGTTTAATTTGGGTTATTGAATTAAGAAATATTTATATTAGAATCATGTGTAGGCTATCATAAATTGATGAAATCATATTGAATTACTTTGAATTCATTGTATATTATGATTATTGGATTGAATTGGTGATCAATGCTATGGGTAAGAGCCTTTGAGTATTATGTTGGTTGATTTGGCTATGGATTGAAGTTGTGAGATTGGATTAGTGATGTGATGTTCAAAATCTCTCTATATTATGTAATGGAGGCCTTGAATTATGATTATTATTTGCATGGTCCACTTATGGTGGCGGTGCTATGTGTTTGTCTTTTGAATTATGTGGCCTCATCGGCATTACTTTATGATTTCTAAAACAATGTCGCCCCGTCGTCATTAGTTTACGTATTATGGTATTATCATGTTATAACTTGATTATGTGAGTATTATGAATGTGTTGATGTCTTATGTGTATATGTGAAGTCAAAGCATGAGTCCTCTTAATTGAAGATAGGTGCTCAGGATAGGCTATAGTTATGTCTTGTGTGTATTCTTGATGTTGAAGAGTGAATCTTGCTAGTTTAATATATGATCATTAGGATCAGATATATTGATGATTATCTAGGATTGAGTAGTATGACTTCCAAGTATACTAGTTGTCCCTATGTGCTTCTTTAATAACATGTTATATGTGATAATGGAAAGTATATGTGTCTTGGTTTGGTAGACTTGTGTCCCTCACTTGATACATGTATAATGTGAATATGGAATCTTGACTTAATATGCATAATCTCCTTAGTCATGTATATGTTATTGACATGTGACCTTGAACATAGTTACGAAGGTCATTTATGTGGAGCGTTTTAGAAAGAAGATTATGATATCCTTGAAGTTTAAAGTTTTAATGTTATCCTTCTCTTATGAATGGTGGAATTAGGGTTGATTGTCTGGAACGACATGAAATCCTTAGGAAAGCCATTGAGGTATCCTTTTAATCATTGTAAGGAAACCCTAGAAGAACTCTTTGGTAAGGTGTGTTATGATTTGGTTGTGAACTAGATAATGAACATCTTCATATACTCCTTTATTGAATTACTCTATGAGAACAAAGGGTAGCACTGAGTAAGTATGTTTTGGGAGTGGCTTTAGTTGAGGAGAAGGATAGAGAACAAATAAACCCTTCATAATCCTTAGGCATATGTGTACATGGGATGTTTCGTAGTTCTACCATTGGCAAGTAGAACAACCTTTATCGGAGTAGGGTTGACTCTGGATTCCATGCTTAGCTACCATGGTTTATGTTAGTTATTGCCTATTCTAATCATATGGAATACCTACTACTGTTGGAAAATTCATACGAAGTTTATGTAGTGGTATGGGATGCTTTCTAGACATTGCATGATTAGGCATTGAAGATTTTGGTGTGTGAGTCCCTAGGTCTCCTCCAAGACCATTATATGGATGTCTCTAAGTGTTGAATGTCTTCTAAATAACTTAATAAACGTAATGACTTAAGAAATGGTGTGTTAATAAAAAGGCAAGTATCTTGAGTAGCTTTGAGGATTGCTTAGGTGGCCTTGGAGAGGATGTATGGGTGTTTGTTCATGTCTTACTTAGGTGAGTCTTAGAGTTCTAGGTAGTGGGTCTAAATGATGAAATTGATATAATCTAAACTTAGATAGTCTTAAGGATTATTTAGGTAAGTTTGAAGAGGGTGTATTCACGGTCTCTTCTTGAATTACTTAAGTAAGTCTTATGATAACCTTTGGGAGGAGAATGTCATATTATATGTTATTATATAATGCTATCTTGTGGTATGTGATTTGTATGTGATGTTTGTGTTAATATGATTTCTTATATTTATGACATGAATGTTTGATGTAAAGAGCATATTTTGATATAAATGTCTGTTTCTCATGATTTTATGCATTATTCCATACTTATTACATGCACTATACTAATTACATATATTTTGTGAATATCTAAAGTTGTAGGTGAAAAATGAGAGGCATCTTGAAGCAAATCTTGGAAACTAGGACTCTTCCAACCAAGTTGGGGTATATCCTCAATTGATTCAAGGACATTACTATCTTTAAACTTCTTTTGATTAAAAGGTTTGTTATAGAATAAGTTTCTATATTTCGATTGTATATATGGGACGTAACCCAAGTATTCATGAGTCTAAGATTGGCATATGTTGAGACTTAGATATATTCTTTATGTTTCTACGAATGATATTTGAAGTATTGTTTTGTGTGAAAAGTTTTAATTCACACTACTTTCCATACATGTATGCAATGAATGATATCAAAGGGCTTGTACAAGACCTCTGAGAGGTCAAGTACGTCGAGTCATCCGATAGTTCTCCTATCTTCTAGGTTATGATCTCGGGGTGTGACACTATGCACCCGCATAGGACTTATCTAGTGAATCCATCCATATGCTAAACATATTTCTTCAACCTTAGGAAAAGAGGACACCTCATTTTGGTGTGGGTTCATAACAACAGATTCCATGGAGCTCACCATGGTCTATGTACGATAAGGCTATATCTATCTAAGCCAAGAACAAGATCCATGACAAGACAAGAACAAGAGTATGAGTTATGTGCTATTATTACTTGATGGGTGTTACTTAGTGTGAGTTAGGGTAAGTTACTTCACTTATGTATTGCACAAGTAATCTTTGAAGGTTATTGTGGTATGTGCTATAATTACATGATGGGTGTGAGTTAATGCATGCTTTAAATGATTATGCACTGTGAATGTTAACCATGACTGTGAACTATAAATATGAACATGAACATGGATATCAACTATATCTATGACTTCTTAATGAGCTTCGCTTAGTGCGAGTGGAGGTATGAGATCTCACTTGCACATTGCACTAGTGGACTTATAAAGGGGTTGTAATGTGATCTTTTTATGAAATGAATATATATGAATCCATGTATGCATGATGTGAATTATTATAATGAATTATATAACTTATGAATATGAAAGTATCTATTCTTATGATATGGGTCGACTATATATTATCTAAATGTGTTACCTTTCTAGTTTCTATTGTACTTTCTATATTGGTACTTTATTTATTAAAAGGTCTTACAACCCTATTTGTACTCTCTACGGTATTGTATGGTGAATAACACAAGTCTAGATTCTTTTATCTGTTTATGAAAAGAAATTGACTTTGATTATAAAACATTTAATTTTTTCGCATTATTCTGTCGTATGTGATGATAATTATGCTAAGGGCTTCTACGAGACCCCTTCAGGGTTAAGTAAGCCATATTACTTCTAGGGGGCAACCCCGGGTCGTGACAATTCTTATTACTCAATTGAAGATAGTTGTAACACATAAGACTTGAAAAAGTATTGGAAGGGGTCTAAGGGGATTTTCAAAAACTAAAATTGATGATAGGGCCCTCCATATAGACCTAGATTGGAAGTTAACGGGACCACGACACGTTATTTTCACATACCCAACCTACACCCTGGACGTGGTCGACACCCAACGTCCATTGTTGGCCTTGAGTGAACCTTGGCTTGGCTTACTAAACTCAACAAATAACATAAATACAAGAGATAACTTAAGAATTAAATTCAAAAGTTTAAACATAGCCTCAACAGCAACTCAAGTCATAGTTTACAATACAAATGGAAAGACCAAAAAAACTAACACTATCATTCTATCAAGACTCTAAAATACTAAGATGAATGTTGGCCAAACCTCACAAAATTCTATAAATTAAATACATAAACATGGAAGGAGTCCTCCGGATGCAAGGAGGGTCACCAGTGACTCTGAATGCTCAAACTGGATCAATGAAGCGCTGGATGCTGATCCTTATTACTTCAATGTGCATCATAAGACGATGCAGATAAACTAGCATTAGTACATTAAATGTACGAGTGTGAGAGTTGGAATGCTAAGAAGAACATTCATCTTGATATGAGTAAGAAGAAACTTACCTTGGATCTGCTCAACTCATGCATTACTGAACCTAATATAAAGCATTAAAAACATATGTAGTATATATAAATCTTTGTAAAAAAGTAAAACAACTTAGTTCTTTAAAAACAATGCAATAAAAACTCAACTTTACATATATATGAATGAAATGTGGGAGATTTTCTAATCGACAACCATCACTATGAGCCTAAGCGATGATACAACATCTTACCTCACGTATAAAGAGGAGCTTCCTATACCTTACCTGAGTATAAAACCTGAACTACTAAGTGGATCCACTAGCTATGCCAAAAATCACTAACAAATCATCTAAAAGTATGACCCTTCTTATGTTCATGTTTGCTACATGGTTAATGGGGCTTGAGTTAGTATGAACTCGCCTCCTCCTATCAATGCTCAATACTACTCCCAAAAGACTTAGCTCATATGTTTAGAAACAAATTATTCTCTTGTTCGAGGTAATTGCTCAAACTTAGCTTTAAAATCTCTCATGTAAATCATAGTTTCCTTTCTACTAAAACTAGACAAAGGCTCTATCGGAAGTCTAGTTTTCTTTTCTTGCTCAAAATATGAAAACATTTGTAACTCTTGAGAGTACTTAGTTCCCTTATACTTTTTAAAAGTGAACTCAACTTTTTACTATTTTGTTAACTTAAAACTTAATTCTTAGGGAATATTTTTAGTTCCCTTGTAACTTCTGAGAATTTAAGTCAACTCTTCACTCTTTGCTTACCTTGTATCTTAAGTCTTAAAACAAAGTTAAAATGTTCGTTAAGGACTCGTAGAAACTTTTAGAGCTCACTTTGACTTGCTTATTAACTTTTAGACTTGAATCTTAACTTTTTTGACCTTTCTCTTAATTTTGATTGAATTGGATTATGGATTGAATGTTATGATTTTAGTTCTTTAGTGATTTGTAGGTATTTCGAAATCATTTGAAGTAATTAGAATCATTGGAAGGTGTTAATGTACCTTTGAAGAACATAAAAAGTCTACACTATGAATATATGGCAAAAAATCCATTCTAGGCGCAGAGGTTGTGGCCCGTGCCAGCCTTAGTTGATTGAGGCTTTGTTGCGGCACACTGGTAGCATGCCGCGGCAGGACCAAGCGAATCAAGCCAGGTCGCCGCGCATGGCTTGCCCTGGTGAGTCTAACAATTTTTTCTTTTTGTTTTTCAATGTCAAAACCTTCCAAACCCCTTAATTCTTTCACCAAATTATGGATAAACAACAATCAGCCAACAAGGTAGCCAACAAATTCAACAACAAGAATTCAAAATTTTTCTTCAACAACTTCAACTTTTAACATGTAATCAACTCATAAATTGCTGAATTAAACAATTTTGTATGTGGTTACCTTACTAGGGATTACCTGTACAAATTCCATTAGATTTTCCTTGGCGTTTTTGGCGAAATCTTAAATCATTCTCCCTTCTCTTTCTTCTCTTTTCTTTTCTCCCAAGCCTTAACCATGAAATACTTTTCTAATTTGAATTAAAACTAATTTTTTTACCCCATTAACCCCTTAAAAAGAATTAGGAAATAATATAGTGAAAAGACTAGTTTGCCTTACTTAAATTTTGAATTGGATATTCTTTACTTCAAAAGCCCAATTTCCGAAAGACATACCTCCCTCATATGATATCGAAATAATACAAACTCGACGCCATTGGAAAGATACTTCCATATACTGTATAATCATTTAAAGAACTAACTGTAACTCATCCAGAGCTATAATTTATGGGTATTTGAAAATGACGAAAAAGTAAATTTCTTAACTTTAGGAAGTTTTTTCCAGATATTCCTTTTGTTTTCGAAAGTGAAATTCTTTTAGTTTCTTAGATTATTCTTGGCTATTACGAGTTACAAGATGTTATAATATCCCAACCTTGGAAACTTTTGTGCTCGAATGACATTGCTTTCACTAACCTATGAATAGTAATCTCAAGATTAACAATCAACGGTTAAGAGCAAGTAACAACATGCTTACTCATAGTTTATAAATTAATGAAAATAGAATTAGTACCTTGATATATGTTCTTTGTGGATTCAAAGACATGAGGATATCTCTTCTTAATATCCTCTTCAGTTTGCCAAGTTGCTTCTTCAACAAATTGGTTCCTCCAAAGGACCTCGATTGACGCAACCTTCTTTATTCTCAACTTGCAAAATTGGCGATCTAAAATCTGAACCAAAATTTCTTCATAGGATAATCTATCCTCAATCCTAACATTTTCAGTTTTTTAAAAAATCAATGAACAATCACCCATGCACTTTTAACACAGAAATGTAAAACACTGAATTGCTGCTGACTCTCGTGGTAGATCCAACTCATTGGATAAACTATAATTATATTGGAGGTTTTATATGGACCAATATATTGTCAACTAAATTTCCCCTTCTTACCAAATCTCATAACACCCTTCATGGGTGAAACGTTTATACCCAATTATCTACCTCAAACTCTTACAACCTTCCCTAAACATCTGTGTAGGACTTTTGACGACTATGTGTCATTTTCAAATATTTTTGAATTACATTCACCTTCTCCATATCTTGGTGAACTATATCTAGGCGTATCAAACCTGCTTCACCAAATTCAAACCACCAATAGAAATCTGCATATTTTCCCATAAAGAGTTTCATATGGAGCCATTTAGCTGCTCGAATTGTAGTTATTGTTATAAGAGAACTCAATGAGAGGTAGGTCATCATCCCAATTCCCCTTGAAATCAATCACACAATCTCTCAACATGTATTCTAAGGTTTGGATAGTAGGCGCTTCTTGCCCATCCTTCTGAGTTCACTTTTGAACCCAAACCTTTTGGAAAGACTTCCAAAACTGTGTTGCAAATTATTCACCTCTATCTGAAATGACTGAAACTGAGACCCTGTGAAACTTTTCCACCTCTTGAATGTATATTTTTAATAATCCTTTGCGGAATGAGTGGTCTTTACCAGTAAAAAGTAGGCTGAATTTTTCATTCTATCCATAATACCCTAATTGAATAATGATGCCTGTGAGACATTGGTAATAAGCCTTTGATAAAGTCCATATTAATGATCACTCACTTTTGTTCCAAAATTTCTTTATTCGTGAGCCAAACCTCTAGGCCTTTGGTGTTCTATGTTCACTTGTTAGTCACTTATACATTTGGCAACAAACTCAGCAATCCGTTCTTCATGCCTTCCCAATAATATACCTTTCTCAAATCGCGATACATCTTTGTGGAACCCGGATTAATGGATTATCTTGAGCTATGATATACCTCCATGATCCTCTCTTGGAGTCCATCAACTTTAGGTACACTAACCTACTTTGACACATCAGCACACCATCACCCCTTGTTCAAAAGTCAATACTCTTTGCTTATGAATATTTGCCTTCAAATAAAGAAAAATAAGGTCTTGTTCTTGCTTCTCTTTAAATTTTGATGCTAATGATGACTAAACACCATTAGTCATCACTATCCCTCTCTTTATGGAATCCATAAGTCTAAATTCCAATAGTACAAGCTTGTGTATGCTTTGGATAGTTCCCTTTTTTCTTCCTCAAAATCGGCGGTACTCCTCATTAATAACATTCTTAAGGCATTAACAACCACAATAGCCTTACCTGGGTGGTAGAGAATACTAATGTCATAATCTTTGAATAATTCTAACCACCTCCTCTGTCTAAGATTACACTCTTTCTAGGTTAACACATATTGTAAGCTCATGTGTGATCAATGAATATGTCAACATGAATACCATAGAAGTAGTGACACAATATCTTCAACGAGGAAACCACAACAGCGTCTATTACATGGGTCGGATGATTCTTTTCATGAATCTTCAAATGGATGGAGGCATAAGCTATAAACTTCTCATTCTACATTAATACACAACCCAAAAAATCTCTGGATGCATCATAGTACACCACAAAACCTTGAGTACCCTCAATAAGTTAAAAACTTGTGTAGTGGTCAACCTCGTTTTCAATTCCTAAAAGCTTTTTTCACAAGCTTCATACAATTAAAACTTGAGTGTCTTCTGAGATAGCTTTGTCAAAAGAGATGAGATAGATGAAAATACCTCAACCAATCTTCTACAGTAGCCATTTAACCCCCACGAAATAGCTTATATCTATTACAGATGTGGGTCTAGGACAACTCCTAACTGCTTCTATGTTTTGGGTATGAACGCTATCCTATTAACGGATATTATGGGCACAAGAATGCCATAGACTTAAGCCAAAACTCACACTAGGAGAACTTGACATATAACTCCTTAGATTTCAAAGTCTGATGAACCATCCTGAGGTTACAAGTATGATATTCTTCATTGCTTAAATAGATTAGTATGTAATCAATGAAGATGATAACAAACAAATCTAATTAAGGTTTGATGACTCTATTCATAAGATCCATGAATGTTGCAGGAGCTTTGGTCAAACAAAAGGACATGAACAAAAACTCATAACGCCTATATCTTATTCTGAAAGTTGTCTTTGAAATGTCACATTCCCTAACTTTAAAATGATGGTAGTCCAATCTGTGATCAATTTTCAAAATGTAGGAAGCACCATGTAGCTAGTTGAAAAGATCATCTACCCTTGGAAGAGGATACTTATTCTAAATGATAACCTGATTTAATTGACGGTAGCCTATACACATCCTAAGGGAACCATCTTTCTTTCTTACAAAATATATCGGAGAGCCTCAAGGTGAGACACTTGGTCGAATCAAGACCTTATCCAATAGATCTTTTAATTGTTCTTTCAACTCTTTTAACTTTGTTGGTGCCCTATATGGTTGAATATAGATAGGACGAGCATCTGCAATGATTTCTATGTTGAAGTCTATTTCTTTCTCAGTAGGGACTCTCGTTGATCATCTGGAAAAACTTATGGGAAATCTTTTACTAAAGGTACTGACTGAAGAGAACGTACGTCAGCACTTGAGTCATTACCCGGACTAAGTTATAAATACACCCCTTTAAAATGAACGTTGTTGCCTTAAGGTACGAAATAAAATGACCCTTATTTATTGATGAACTACTACTCAACTCTATAACTGGATCATTAGGAATCTGAAACTTGAGAACTTGAGTTCTACAACCAATTAAATCATAATAGGGATGAAGCTAGTCTATACCTAGAATGACATCAAAATCTACCATGTCTAACTATACTATATCAGCCATGGTGTTCTTCTAATGATATAAATAGGACAATCACAATAGACTCTTTCTTATAGAATAGACTCTCCAACAGGTTTAGAAACATAGGAGGGTTCATAAAGATCTTAAAGAATAACCTCAAACTAATTTGAAAAATAAGTAGTTAAAAAATATAAACTTGCTCCTTGGTCTAAAAATGCATAAACATCAAAATAAAGACTGATCATACCCGTTAAAACATATGGAGTGTTCTCTTGCTCTTGGTGGCTTATGATTAAATAGAGGTTGTTTTCCCCTCCGCAAGAACCCGAAATGGCTTCCATAGATGCAGTGCTGTAAGATGGAACAATGATGAATATTGGGCTCTGTTGCCCGGATTTCCACACCCTACTTATTCTTATGACACTCTTTCATGAAGTGACCCTCTTGAACGCACTTGAAACAACCTGACTGGCTATCACAACACTTACCAGTATGGTTCCTATAAAACCTACAGCATGCAGGAGCCCAACTACATCCTTGTGCCACACTACATTTTAACTGCGCTGGTCTATCTTGAAGTTCTGCAAATTGTGGACATTATACTCAACTCTATTTCTTTGACCTGTTACAAATAACAATCAATTGGGATATGTGAATGTCATCGATGAACATTCAACTATGCCCTCTTTGCTTGATACACGACCCAAGCTAGTGACAAATAAGATCATTCTACTCCTTATATAGTCACATTCGAGGATCATGCTATATACATGATCATCGTCTCCGCCCATGTCACAACCTGTATTCTTTAACCCGGATCGCAACCGGCGTCGTTGACCTTTCAGAGGTAGCAGACAAGCCTCATCTTGCTTTCATCACATTTATCTAGTTAAATTTGTGGAAAATTTAAATTTTTTATATGTATGAAGTATACAGGGACTTCATATAATTATTAAGTAGATACATCATAAACTAAGCTCAACATAATAGAACAACCATCGAACATAAATGTAACGACCTGTTTAGTTGCTTTGAGCAGCAAATTTTATTTCTGGAAAAACTGGCTGATGCGACGGACCCCACGACGGACCGTCATGGGCATGACAGATCGTCGAGGGTGTCTCGTTCCAAAACACTTAGAATTCTGAAATTTGGGTATTGAAATAGACTCTCTGAACTTTGTGACGGACCAGCAGGACGGACCGTCGTGGGCACGACGGACCGTCACAGACTCTTTGAGGAAATTGAGTCTCTGAACTTTGCGATGACCTGCAGGACGGACCATCACAGCCATGACGGACCGTCACAGGTTGCGTAATCCCAGGTTGGGTCGTATTTCTTGTTAAGTTTTAAAGGGGTGTTTTTGGACTATTCTTACTATAATTATAAATTTCGTGGGTTAATATTAATAACTCAATTTCTTGGGGGTTAAAAGAGGTAACCTTGAGTGAATTAGTGGGTTACTATTGTCATCTTTTAAACTTAATTATATACTAATTAGGGTAAAAGAAAGAGGGGTTGAATAATAAAAATACAGAGAACAAAGAGAGACAGAGGATCATCGAACGAGAGAGGAGAAGAAATGGTGCTGGAAGATTTGCTTGTTTGATCACTAATCTTCGGTGGAGGTAGGTTATGGTTTTGACACTATTCGTAGTAAACTCTTAATAGCGAATGATATGTATTGGTAGTATTGTAAACCCTTCTATATACCTAATTGTATGCTTGGATGAATGTGATTACATAATTGTGATAAAATAAGCATGAAGAAGCTATTGAATCCTAAATCTTGAAAGAAACCCTAATCTACTTGTTAATGATGATGCCTTGGTATAAGAGAAGGCTTGATGAATTGATAGAATGAGATTAGTGGATCAGAGTGTCACGTTCCAACACATAGTATTAAGGGATCGGGTGTCACGAACCGACACGTAGAATTAGGGGATCAGAGTATCACGTTCCGACACATAGTATTAAGGGATCGGGTGTCACGAACCGACACGTAGTTTTAGGGGATCAGAGTGTCACGTTCCGACAGATAGTATTAGGGGATCGGGTGTCACGAACCGACACGTAGAAGTAGGGGATCGGAGTATCATGTACCGACACATAGTAGTAGGGGATCGGAGTGTCACGTACCGACACAAGAGGAAGAAAGATAATGAATCTTGAAAGATGATAAATATACTCAATTTAATGAACCTAATTCCCAAATGAGTATGGTATTGAGGATTGAGTCCTCATAGATGAACATGGTGGTACTCATTCATGATTATAGTACTTGTTGTTTCTACATGTTGAGTATTGTAGTTGATTTATGATATGAACTGATATATACTGTTTTCTATTTTTCAGTTGGCCGATGATATCTACTCAGTACTTGTGTTTTGTACTGACCCCTACTTGTATGTTTCTTTCTTTGTTATTTGTGGAGTGCAGCAAACGTGCCGTCGCCTTCAACTCAACAGTAATTCTAGCCAGTCTTCATTACACCGGATTTCAGGGTGAGCTAATGCTTCTAGCTTGGACTGGATCTTCTTCTTCATGTCTTGATGCCTTGAAGTTCCGGCATGGACTAGCTTTTATTTGTTTTAGCTTCTTAGAATACTCTTAGTTTAGTAGTTTGATCATAGATGTTCTTGTGATGATGACTTCCAGGTTTTGGGAATAATAATAATCGTTATTGAGTTTTAAGAAGTTATTGAATTGAATTTTTATTAATGAGTTAAGTCTTCCGCATTATATTCTGTTATTACATTGAAATGTTGGGTTTTGCATTAGTTGGTTCGCTCACATAGGAGGGTAAGTGTGGGTGCCAGTCGCGGCCCGGTTTTGGGTCGTGACAAACTTGGTATCAGAGCATTTGGTTCGTTGGTCCCATCACACAAGAACGAGTCTAGTAGAGTCTTAAGGAACGGTAGGGGGATGCTTTTACTTTTCTTTGAGAGGCTATAAGACTTTAGGAAAGTTCCATTCTTTCATTCTTTCTTTCTTGCTATTACTTGGATCTAATTGGTATCTAGGTGATACAAATTTGTATCTGACCATCTTCACTCTATTTCGCAGATGGTTAGAACTAGAGCAATGACTGCGCCAACACAAACAACGGCAAGACAGGATGCGTCTAAGCCAGCCACTGGGGCTGTAGCTCAAAGAGGAACAGTGGCAAGAGGCCGTGGGAGGACGTCCTCTAGAGGAAGAGGACAAGAACCTAGCCCATCTGGTACTAGGGCGGTGACGCCCCCACCGACTGAGGAAGTAATAAGAGAGGGTGAGGAAGGGGAGAATGAACAAGTGCAGAACGAGGAACTGCCACCCCAACCTACCCCAGAGATGATCAATCAGGTTCTTGCTTATCTTAGCGGGTTATCTGATCAAGGCCAGACACCTCCAGTGTTTTCTGCATTAGCACCTCAGGTTCCGGAGGTACAACATGCGGCTACTATGGCTCCCCGCATGGATGCCTCATTGGAAATAGGCATGTTTCCTCGTCAGACTACAGGGCTTATAATGACAAATGATCAGCATGAACATTTCAGTAAGTTCTTGAAATTGACACCTCCAGTCTTCAAGGGTGCTGAATCTGAGGATGCTTACGATTTTCCGGTTGACTGTCAAGAGCTACTACACAAGATGGGTATCGTAGAACGGTTTGGTGTTGAGTTCGTGAGTTATCAGTTTCAAGGAAACGCCAAAATGTTGTTGCGGTCACATGTTGAGTGTCAACCAATAGAGGCACCACCTATGACTTGGGCATCATTCTCTAGCTTGTTTATGGAGAAGTATATCCCCTGGACTTTGAGGGATAGGAAAAGGGATGAGTTCTTGAGCCTAGAGCAAGGTAGGATGTCGGTTAATGCATATGAGGCTAAGTTTCGTGCATTATCCAGGTATGCCACCCAACTTTGTTTCAGTTCACAAGAGCGGATTCGCCATTTTGTGAAGAGGTTGAGGTCAGAATTGCGGATTTCAGCCATACAGGTAGTAGCTACGGCAAAATCCTTTCAAGAAGTGGTAGACTTCGTGATAGAGGTGGAAGGAGTGAAGCCAGATGACTTCACCATGGCATCGATATCAAAAAGGTTTCGAAAGGGAGGTGAGTTTAATGGTTCTTACTCCAGAGGGCAAGGCTCAGGAGGTTACTCGGTCCGACCAATTCAGTCTTCACTACAGACTGTAGTTGGGGGTCCACCTCAGACCGGTCAATACTTCTCTAAGAGACCTATGCTTGACTCCAGAGAGTGTTATTGATGTGGGGAGACTGGACATATTAGGAGAAATTGTCCGAAACAGAGTTATAGACCCCCAATAGCTAGAGGTAGAGGTGGTCATGGTAGAGGCCGTTATCTGGAAGACGTGGTGGTCGAGGTAATGGTGGTCACCAAAAGGCCGGGGTGATGGGCAAACCGGGGCCAATACAGCCCAACATGGTAGGGGCAACGGCAGACAGGCGATAGGGCCCATTGTTACGCATTCCCTGGGAGATCTGAAGCGGAGACATCTGATGCTGTCATCACAGGTAATCTTTTGGTTGTGGGTGCATGGCTTCTGTATTGTTTGATCCCGGATCCACATTTTCTTATGTATCTTCTTCATTTGCTACTGGTCTTAATTTACCTTGTGAATTACTTCACATACCTATTCGTGTGTCTACTCCTGTGGGTGAGTCTGTGATAGTTGAAAAAGTATATAGGTCTTGCTTGGTGACTATTGTGGGGAGCAACACTTATGTAAATTTGGTTATATTAGAAATGGTTGACTTCGATGTAATTCTGGGTATGACTTGGCTTTCTCCAAATTTTGCAATCTTGGATTGTAATGCTAAAACTGTGACGTTAGCCAAGCCTGGGACATATCAGTTAGTGTGGGAGGGCGACTACACTTCCACTCCGGTTCGTATCATCTCCTTCCTTCGTGCTAAGAGAATGGTTAGTAAGGGGTGTTTAGCTTTCTTGGCACATCTCAGAGATGACACTACCCAAGTACCTTCAATTGAGTCGGTTTCGGTAGTCCGTGAGTTTCTGGATGTGTTCCCTGCAGATCTTCCTGGTATGCCACCGGATAAAGATATTGATTTTGCATTGATTTGGAACCGGGTACTCGACCCATTTCTATACCCCCTATAGAATGGCTCCGCGGAGTTAAGAGAGTTGAAGGCCCAAGTTCAAGAGTTGTTGAGCAAAGGCTTCATTAGACCAAGTGCATCTCCTTGGGGTGCTCCGGTGTTATTGTGTGAAGAAGAAGGATGGGAGTTTTCGGATGTGCATAGACTACCGGCAATGGAACAAGGACTATTAAGAACAAGTATCCCATTCCCGCATTGATGACTTGTTCGATCAGTTTCAAGGTGCTTGTGTCTTCTCTAAAATTGACTTGAGATCCGGTTATCATCAATTGAATGACAAGCAACGGATGTGCCAAAGACTGCTTTTCGAACTATGTATGGGCACTACGAATTTTGGTAATGTCTTTTGGTCTTACGAATACCCCTGCTGCTTTCATGAGCTTGATGATTGGGATTTTTAAGCCATATATCGGATCTCTTTGTGATCGTATTTATTGATGATATACTGATATACTCAAAGAGTAAGAAGGAACATGAGGAGCATTTTGAGAATGGTATTAGAGTTGTGAGAAAGAAGAAGCTTTATGCCAAATTCTCCAGTGTGAGTTTTGATGTTTTCAGTTTTGGTGTCCTTCTTGGGACACGTAGTTTCTAAGGATGGAGTGATGGTGGATCCATGTAAGATTGAGACAGTGAAGAATTGGGTGAGACCTACAAACATGTTAGAAATAAGGAGTTTTGTTGGTTTAGCTAGATACTACCGTCGATTTGTCAAGGGATTCTCTTCTATTGCTTCCCAATTGACGAACTTGACTAAGCAGAATGTTCCATTTGTATGGTCGGATGAATGTGAGGAAAGCTTTCAGAAACTCAAGACCTTGTTGACTACTGCACTAGTCCTTACCTTGCCAGTAAGGGTAAGAATTCATTGTTTATTGTGATGCATCCTATTCTGGTTTGGGTGCAGTGCTAATGCAAGAGAAGAATGTAATTGCTTATGCTTCGAGGCAATTAAAGGTGCACGAACGCAATTACCCGACCCATTATTTGGAGTTGGCTGCGGTAGTGTTTGCATTAAAGCAATGGAGACACTATCTATATGGGGTCAAGTGTGAAGTCTATACGGACCATCGTAGCTTACAGTATGTCTTCATCAGAAGGATTTGAATTTGAGACAGAGGAGATGGATGGAACTATTGAAGGACTACGATATCACTATTCTGTATCATCCGGGAAAAGCTAATGTTGTGGCAGAAGCCTTAAGTAGAAAGCAGGAAGCATGGGAAGTCTAGCTCATTTGCAAGTTTCTAGACGCCCATTGGCTAGAGAAATCCAAGACCTGGCTAATGACTTTATGAGGCTAGAAGTAAATGAGAAGGGAGGATTTTTAGCTTGTGTGGAGGCGAGATCTTCTTTTCTTGACAAGATCAAGGGAAAACAGTTTGATGACGAGAAACTAAGCCAAATTCGGGATATGGTGTTGAGAGGAGAGGCGAAAGAGGCCATAATTGATGAGGAAGGTGTTTTGAGAATTAAGGGAAGGGTATGTGTGCCTCGTGTTGATGACTTGATCCACACTATTCTTAAGAGGCTCATAGTTCCGGATATTCTATACATCCTAGTGCAACCAAGATGTACCGTGACCTAAAACAACACTTTTGGTGGAGTAGAATGAAGTGTGACATTGTGGATTTTGTTGCCAAATGTCCAAATTGTCAGCAGTAAAGTATGAACACCAGAGGCCCGGAGGAACACTTCAGAGAATGCCCATAACTGAATGGAAGTGGGAGAGAATTGCAATGGACTTCGTGGTTGGTCTTCCAAAGACATTGGGTAAGTTTGATTCCATTTGGGTAATTGTGGACAGATTAACTAAGTACGCTCACTTCATTCCGTCAAGGTGACCTACAATGCAGAGAAGTTAGCCAAAATCTACATCTCTGAAATCGTTCGATTGCATGGAGTTCCATTTTCCATCATATCAGATAGAGGTACGCAGTTTACTTCTAAGTTTTGGAGAACATTGCATGTGGAATTAGGTACTAGGTTAGACCTTAGTACTGCGTTTCACCCTCAGACTGATGGTCAGTCTGAGCGAACGATTCAAGTGTTTGAGGATATGCTTCGTGCATGTGTGATAGAATTTGGTGGTCATTGGGATAACTTCTTACCCTTAGCGGAGTTTTCGTACACTAATAGCTATCACACCAGTATTGATATGGCTCCATTTGAAGCATTGTATGGGAGAAGATGTAGGTCTCCCATTAGTTGGTTTGATGCATTTGAGGTTAGACCTTCGGGTACTGATCTGTTGAGGTATTCAATGGAGAAGGTGAAATCAATTCAAGAAAAGATTTTAGCGGCTCAAAGTAGGCAAAACGAATATGCAGATCGAAAGGTTAGAGACTTGGAGTTCATGGAGGGTGAACAAGTCTTGTTGAAGGTTTCACCCATGAAAGGGGTGATGCGGTTTGGAAAAAGGGTAAGCTAAGTCCAAGATATATTGGACCATTTGAAGTACTTAAGAGAGTAGGGGAGGTGGCTTATGAATTAGCCTTGCCTCCAGGGCTGTCAGGAGTGCATCCGGTATTTCACGTGTCTATGTTGAAAAGATACCATGGGGATGGAAACTACATTATTCGTTGGGATTCAGTTCTTCTTGAGGAGAATTTGACTTATGAGGAGGAACCTGTTGCTATTTTAGATAGAGAAGTTCGCAAGTTGAGGTCGAGGGAGATTGCATCCATCAAAGTTCAATGGAAGAATCGACTAGTTGAAGAGGCCACTTGGGAGAAGAAGGCTGATATGCGAGAAAAATACCCACATCTGTTTACAGATTCAGGTACACCCTTTCGCCCTTGTTTCTTTTCTTGTGATCATTCGAGGACGAACGATGGGTAAATTGGTATCTATTGTAACGACCTGTTTAGTCGCTTTGAGCAGCAGATTTTATTTCTGGAAAAACTGGCTGATGCGACGGACCCCACGACGGACCGTCATGGGCATGACGGACCGTCGAGGGTGTCTCGTTCCAAAACACTTAGAATTCTGAAATTTGGGTACTGAAATCGACTCTCTTAACATCGTGACGGACCTGCAAAATGGACCGTCGTGGGCACGACGGACCGTTACAGACTCTTCGAGGAAATTGAGTCTCTGAACATTGCGACGACCTGCAAGACAGACCGTCACAGCCATGACGGACCGTCACAAGTTGCGTAATCCCAGGCTGGGTCGGATTTCTGGTTAAGTTTTAAAGGGGCGTTTTGGACTATTCCTACTATAATTATAAATTTCATGGGTTAATATTAATAACTCAATTTGTTGGGGGTTAAAAGAGGTTACCTTGAGTGAATTAGTGGGTTACTATTGTCATCTTTTAAACTAAATTATATACTAATTAGGGTAAAATAAAGAGGTTTTGAATAATAAAATAGAAAGAACAAAGAGAGAGAGAGGATCGATCGAACGAGAGAGGAGAAGAAACGCTGCTGGAAGATTTGCTTGCTTGATCACTAATCTTCGGTGGAAGAAGGCTATGGTTTTGAACCTATTCGTAGTAAACTCTTAATAGCGAATGATATTATTGGTATTATTGTAAACCCTTCTATATGCTTAATTTTATGCTTGCATGAATGTGATTACATAATTGTGATAAAATCAGCATGAGGAAGCTATTGAATCCTAAATCTTGAAAGAAACCCTAATCTACTTGTTAATGATGATGCCTTGGTATAAGAGAAGGCTTGATGAATTGATAGAATGAGATTAGTGGATCGGAGTGTCACGTTACGACACATAGTATTAAGGGATCGGGTGTCACGAACTGGCACGTAGAATTAGGGGATCAGAGTGTCACGTTCCGACACATAGTATTAAGGGATCGGGTGTCATGAACCGACACGTAGTTTTAGGGGATCGGAGTGTCACGTTCCGACACATAGTATTAGGGGATCGAGTGTCACAAATCGACACGTAGAAGTAGGGGATCGGAGTGTCACGTACCGACACATAGTAGTAGGGGATCGGAGTGTCATGTACCGACACAAGAGGAAGAAAGATAATGAATCTTGAAAGATGATAAATATACTCAATTTAATGAACCTAATTCCCAAATGAGTATGGTATTGAGGCTTGAGTCCTCATGGATGAACTTGGTGGTACTTATTGATAATTATAGTACTTGTTGTTGCTACATGTTGAGTATATTGTAGTTGATTTATGATATGAACTGATATGTACTGTTTTCTATTTTGAGTTGGTTGATGATATCTACTCAGTACTTGTGTTTTGTACTGACCCCTACTTGTATGTTTCTTTCTTTGTTATTTGTGGAGTGCAGCAAACGTGCCGTCGCCTTCAACTCAATAGTAATTCTAGCCAGTCTTCATTACACCGGATTTCAGGGTGAGCTAATGCTTCTAGCTTGGACTGGATCTTCTTCTTCATGTCTTGATGCCTTGAAGTTCCGGCATGGA